>JAFMTC010000544.1:202134-287738 GCA_018845635.1 Nicrophorus orbicollis
CCCCTTATTAGATCGTATCCAGGAGTCTTTTTCGGTTTTATTTCGTTGTTAATGAGTGTAGCAATTTCTTTTGGTGATATTGGCAAAATAGGTAGAGACATATGAAATGGCGATGCCAGAAACATATCTATTTCAGATTCTCCAATATTATAACATACTCACATAAGAAATATTCCTTTTTCATTTAGTAGAAATCGTGTATACTATACTTGCAAATATGTAATATTCTCTTACTTCGAGTATGCATTTTACGTATTTTAATGATCACAGTATGTGAAGAACCTTTTGGCAGAGGGAAATGAACAAATATTTGGGGCATTTAAGTGGCGTATGCTTCAATAGCCAGTTGTTTAATGCAACACATGGTTGAGGACTTTTTCTTCGGTTATTATTATTTCAATGGGCCCATGTAAATCTCGGAAGGAACCGCATCCATTAAAGGCGTGCATTTAAGCTGAAAGGGAACGAGTAAAAAAATAAGTAGATGTTAAGAACTTAACGACGCTTTTAGTAAATTTTCGGCGTGAAAGACTTCTATTGTGCGAGATGGGCTTGGAAACATTGAAATACGAACCTATACGTTTCCATACAAAGGGCAGTTCTTTCCAATGCACAACCGTGTGGACACTATAAAACGTTATATTATGAAGTTTAAAATAGAAATAAGCAGTATTTATACATAAAAAACGGTTTTCTATAGTTGTAATAGATCTAAAAAGCATAACGCTTTAAATACGACCATTCTAATCATAGAATTCGATGACTTAATTAACAGAAACTAAGTTTTGATTAAAAATGTGTTTGTTATATTCAGGGATGGAAGGGTTAAAATAATATGTTTAATGATTTTTTTTCTTATTAAGACAATAAGTTATAAAAAATTGATAAACCCTAAAAATTAGCAAACGTTGAAGGATGTGACTCGAATGTAAACTAGCAATTTTGGCAGGCGTTTTGCGAATAATAATAATGATGTGGAGAAGAGAGGACATGGAGTAAAAAAAAGGAAAGAGAAGGCGAAACATATAGTACAGCACGAGAGCTGACAATAAAAATAATTTAGCCTGAAATTATAGCGGATCCGTTTTAAGCGGAAACTGGCACAATGGCGGGCGGACCCTTGGCCAATTACATTTATTTGCGAATATTTACAATGCCATTCTGCACTTCTATATTATACCATTACAAAACCCAAATCATAAATTCTGAAAATCATACTAAACATTAGGTTCCGTGCGAGCCGAGATACAAACGTACAAATTTGCATGAACTACTACTTGGTTTCAACTGGGGGGAGTTTTTCTTTTTCCAAGTTGCAGAGGAGGGTGGTTTATTTATATTTTTGATGACTGATTTGTTTATTTATTTCTGTATACAAGAAGTCCCTCGATGTACCTCAACACCTGCCGTCCACACCTGTCTCACGGCCACCAATTTACATATTATCTACATCGAAGTTTTAATTAATAATTAAAGTGCGTTGGAAATTTTCACCACCACCACCGCCGCCCCCCATCGCGAAGAACTCAAATTATATTTATGGGTCCGAGTAGAACGATTTACATAATTGGTAATTTTCGCACCGAATTTGCGACGCTCTCGTTTCAAGAGAATTACGTCCAATTAACGATCCCCTTTCCCTCTAATTCCGTTCGATTTCGAATACTTTAATTTTATTCCGCCCGCGCTTTCACTGAATAATTTACGAACATATTTAGTACTGCAATTTCTTACTACGGTTCTCGGTTTACGTCGAAATTATATTCCTACAAAATACCGTGCAAATAGAAACTTAGTCATATATGTAACGAAGTCTTATATTAATGAGTAAATACTGATAAAAAAAACAGTCTAGCACAGGGAGAGAGAATGGGTGAAATATATGAGGAATTGTGCTGAAGCGTTATTGTGAATTGGCATAAATTGATCCAATATTATGGTGGTAGAAACAAAAGCTATCAGATCTCCAAGTTATATATAAATATATTATATTTGAATAGCTATCATAAACAAGCAGTACATTTTTTTTAACAAGCATTTACAATAGATGTCACCTTCGTGTCTAGACTGATATGCAAATATAATGCTTATCTTTCATTAAAAATAAATGTATTAACCTTTTTTATAACCACAATCAATACAATTATAATTCATCTCTGATTCAACATGACTTTGGTAATGTCTCATAAAAGTTTATATACTATTTAATGATTGCAATAATCAACAAATTAAGTACTTTACAAATGCTACATATTATGGACAATATCATATTAAATTTTCATATGAATAAAAAAATGTATTTTCCAATAAATAATATACAAGTATTGTGAATGTTTTTTTGTTATATAAAGTTATTGGTATAGTCTTTAAAAAAACTAATAAAGAATTATTCAACATTACTGTTAGTAATATGAAGATATGATAACTTTCTTGATTGTCATCAATAATTTCATATTCCTCAAGTAATTATTAACCCGATTGAAACCATATCGTTCTAGAAATGGTGTTTCCAAATGAAAAACGGTTTTTTTAAATAAATATTTGTTCGTATACTAAAATGTATGCTATACGTCTTTCTTTTATGTGAAAAAAAATCAGTGCGAAGTTATATTACTTTAATATTCGAATTCGAAAACTTCATGAAATACAAACAAACAAATGTATGTAAGTCACATTCAAGTAAGATTTAATAGTACATCAACTGAAGTGATAGTACACCCATACCTCGCTATACGGCCGCTCGTTATACGGCATTTCGCTATAACGGCCCTCTTAAATTAAGCCACGTTTTCGATTTACGGCCTAAAATGTTTCGCTGCAACGGCAAAAAAACTTTTTTCCATATCTACATGTTGCTTACGGCTTTTCGTTATGCGGCCAAGTTTCGTGGAACGTATCTAGGCCGTAAAGCGAGGTATTGGTGTATTATATCTTGACAAAAGGTTAAAAAGCAAACTATAAATAATCTACTGTTTACTAAAGCAATGTTTGAAATCAATAAAGAAAATAATGCTTATTATCAATAGGAAATCTATTCTACATCTAATTGGATTATATAACAATTAGGGTATACTTTTACATTTTTTTTAAATAGTAATATTTTCATTTTGTGTTTATAACCTAAACAAGTTCAAATTAGAGATTACTTTTTATTAAAATATTAAATTATTGTAATAGATATTAACCGATTTGTTTAATAGAGAACATATTTTGCAAGCTACCCGAGCGCACGCAACTTGTATTTCGTAACTACACTTTATTTTCTTATTGTTTCCTTTATATTCATTGGAAAATTAGTTTTGAGGATTAAAGTTAAGGTAATGATTACATGCTCGTTTAATGCAACGATGAAATTGATATCTCTATTTATCCTGCAGACTTTCAGTAAATTATGCCTTAAAAACTATTAATCACCGGCTAAGGGTGTAGCACAAGCACAGCACGGCAAAGGGGACGCATCCATACAATCTCGGAATCGATTACGCAACACATTAGAGATTCATTTGAATAGATGCGAGGTATGGAAGACGGCGGTCTGCGTGCCCTCTGAGACATAATATTAAATATTAATACATAATATGTGGATGAGTGAGGGAGCGAGACGAGATGAGAAAGCCAGGTAGAAAACCGGTCTTTAAATATTATATCTTGGCAGCATCTCGTTTCCATTTTAATGGCCAATCAAATCGATAAATAATCTGTTACAAATTGTGTCCAGACTGCTACCGGTCTTTTCGTTAATATCGACTCGGCGCTAAACCGGACCCAAATAACAGATTCGAAACAAGAAGAGAACGAGAGGAGAGAGAAATACAACAAGGACTTTTACTTTTCCTGGGATTTATTGCCTTTGTTAATTAATTCCGCTCGGGTACATTATCTATACCGTAGCACCCAGATCCTCTCACTCTTGCGCGACTTCTGTAGAAGATAGATTAAAAGTGTTAATTGGACGATGCACGATTCCTGCCAAATTGTTTTAACAACATAAATCAAAAGGATAGACGAGCCGCTTGTGTTTTTTATTTGCGTATTTGAGATTGATCTGCTCCCTGGTAGATTCTTAGCCGAGTTAATCTCTGCCGCTTAAGTGAATGTGTGTCAGCGGTGATACGAAACATAAGTCGGAGTGGAGAGTGCATCAAAAACATCTGGATTCTGTCGCATGCTTGTTTATACTCCTCTGCACATGAGGTAGAAGAATTGGAACGTTTCACTTACTTCCTAAAACATTTTATAAAAAAGAACTATGAACTGATGTTATTACATAAAAATGTATCAACGCAAGTAAAATATTTACTGAAATTATCTATAGTCCTTGTAAGTGCTGACAAACAAAATCGACCTATAAATTTACTTAAGTACATCAAAAAAATAAAACAGAAAATTAGAGAAATTACTTTTTACTAAAACCATAAAAAATTGATTGAAATTTCAGTGATATTTTCATTAATATAATTAATAAACATATTGTCACTTCTTCAGTGTACACTTTTAGATTTAAAGGGTACTGTATAAGATTATTCAATAACATAGTACAAAGTTTTCCAAACTTTTATTATAATATGAAGATAAGTTTTAGTTTGTGCAACATACACGGAAACTAAATCTTCCAGTTTAATACACACGTAATGGATTTTCATTGTTTGCAATAAGGACCTCCATCCAGTTTGAATTATTTTGCAAACTCGAAACAAATATTGGTAGGGAATTCTAATCCAATTTACATTTTTATTAGGAAACTTCGGTCACGACGGGATAATATAGAAGAAGGAGCGGGGTCCGGTATCATAAACCACGAAACAATGTAAATGTCCAACTTTGATTTAAATCTACATACTACAATTTCATTTAATAAATATTACAAATATATATACGAAGATATATACATTTTCTTAACTAGAAATTTATGTAAACAATTTATCATTATTATTTAATTTTCTGATCCAAATAACCTTTTGTACTAATAACTAAGTTAGATTACTATCAAAAGCACTTCATATATTGGAAAACATTACTTTTGTTTTATATAGAAAATTGTAAAATTTTACCTTTATTTAGTTTATATATAATTCATGAAATTATTGTCTTACTTTTTGTAGTTTTGTAGTTTTTTTGCACAATAAATATTTAGTAACAAAGTTTAAATAAAAAATGCATTATTGGAATTCGAAATATATTTGTGGTATTTGGCAATACTAGAGTTTCGCGAAAAATTAATCTAAATTCCGAACTGAAACACACACATTTCAAACAATACGTTCGAAAACGTTTCAATGTAACGTTTACAAATGTTCCTACATATTATCTCATCGATACTTTGTCCAGTAAACATTCCTGTTTTATAACATATATATATATTGTTGAAACTATTGCAAAATAAAAAAATAAACGGTTACTATGATCAATAATGGCATTTCTGCAATAAACTAATTCGTAATTTAAAAAATAATGTTTTGAATATTATTGAAAAGTTATTGAATATGCTACTAATAAAAATAAATTAAACTATATAGAAATTAAATGAAAATCGTAATTCGAAACGAAAACGAAATAATCAAACAGTTAATTATAAATTATAATAAAAAAAAGTTACTTCGCACATTTCAATACATTTCTAAACAATAATATTTTTTTATAAACTTGATTTATTATTTGTAATCTGCCAAATTATTGGCAATAAAGAAATATTATTGACATATGAAAATAAAAATAAAAAAGTAAATGGAATGATTTCCCAACGAAAATCTTCCAAAAATTAAACAATGATATAAAATCAACAATTACTTAAGAATAATATCCAAAGAAATATTTTCTGAATATGAAAACTATGTGTGGCTTTTACCTCGACTTTCAACAAAAATTCTCGTTAGTAAACTTATCAATAAAACGTTCACAAATGTGTTAAATAATATCAACACATATTCCAGTCTTCATTCCTATATTAAAACCGTACTGAATATTGTTTAAATGTCATTTAAATATTGTAATATTTAAAATATATTATTATATTCGATGTCGTTATACTTAAGTTACACTATATTTTATTATTATATAAAAAATAGATGTAAAAGTAGTTAATTATTTAATGGAAATATTGAATACAAATCTCAACCCTTAATGTAATAACTTATAGAAATGTTATAGAATATGGATTTATTTTATACATTGTTGAAAACATTCTATTCTATAGATGTAAAGCCCGAATATTTTCACTGTAATTTGGCATCCAGAAGTACTGACAAAGTACTTGTTACTTGGACATCTTTATATTATTTGAAATAAGAATTTCTTTACTTGATTTATGGAAAAATATATAGATTTAGAGCTAAGATATGCACATTTACAATATCGTAGAAGCGATGATCGTGAAACATAAATTAGCAGCCAGTTCGAATCTTCAATTAACTGATTGATATCCGGGTATTTCCATATGACATTTGCATAGAATACGTGAATAAACACGAGCACAAGCACACAGCGGTACACGGTGAGCAGGCTGTAATTGAAATATCGGGGATGCGATTGCGAATTGCGGAATTAGTCGATAATATTCATAATTGCATCTGGAGAACAACAACATAAACTATGATCCGAGCGACGAAGAGAAGGTGCAAGTTTTGAGAGCGCTGCACTGGACGGACTTGGGTTCTCTTCCGCTCGCCGCACCCCCTGACATTATGTGTTTCCCCCCTGCAATTTAGGGTGTACGTGACCTGGCGCTAAATCACGAGAGAGTACGGCCACATACTATTTAACGTAATGAAAGCGATGCAATAATAACATGCCCCGAGTTTTCCGTACAGCACAATGTTATTGCGAGAGCGCACTTCGAAATTGGACAAATACTCTCACTTTGCAAAACGCCGGTGTTATTTTCTTTTTGTCAACTTTTTGCGGAGCTCACGTTTTGCTTTTTATTCAGTTATTTATTTTTGCTTTGCGGAGAGACGGTTGTTATGGCCAGAAGCTTTTGATAACGACGATCCCCTGGAATTAAATGATACAGGGTATATATCTCGTGGCCCGTGCATCAAGCGCTTACAACTTTTGTTATAAATGTTTAGACTAATAAATTTCAGCGTGGAATGAAACATTGCGCAAACCCTACCCACGCTGCCAGCGATAACGCAAAAATGATTGGTGGCAAATACAAGAACGCACGAACAAAAGTTCAGCGTAACAACTTAGATAAATAATTGTTGTAGAACCGAAAACATATGTACTTTTGCATTCTCCGAACTCAAGCAGTATCCCTTTATTTACAAAATGAACGCAGCAATTTATTACGAACTTACAACGTTTTCTACCATAAACAAAATAATCTTTATACTTGTTACTTAGCATTCGGTATCCATGGGTCAATGGATACGCCACGGCTTGCACACTGCATGTCGCTTTCATGTATAAGTTATTTCATTCACGCATATAAGTAAATCTGATATATTTTAATACTGAAAGCTTGAAATACCGGAATAATTTATAAATGCCATATTTAATCGAAACACCTGATTTAAAATCAAAATAAATGAAAATATATACCTAAGACTTATTACATGTCTTTTCTAGAATCTTTCATTTATTACTAATCAAATGATTATAATGTTATCTCTTAATTAACAATTATATGACCAAGCGGTAAACGACCAACACTTAATAAACGGAATATTTAACTATTTACCACTTCATCACCAGGTTTTTTAAATAGTTATATTATCTTTGTTGTCTTAAAATATCTATGATTCAATCAACAAAATACACATATTATTAAATATTTTCAATTTATTTTTGATATAGTAGAGGTAGTTTATGATACTCATTATGATATTCATTCTACAATAATATACATGTAATAGTATTCAAGTTTTATTAAAACACCTTATTTTTACTATTTGTTCGGCTTATCAAGAGTGAATAGTTCCATGTCGAAACGAAAATATAAGAAAGCAATAGTTTTGTATACACACTTAACGAAGTAATTATGTATAGAAAAAAATGATAACATAACTATTACCGAGCACTTACCTACTTTAAGTATGTACTACAAGCAATTGATAAGGAACATACCTGAAACAAAGGGAAGACAATTAATTATTTTGTTATCGAGTTCGTTTAATTAATTTAAGTTCTATCAGGATATTCAAAGGCTTCACTGCGTTACGTTGGTAAGCTTTCAGGAATAGGATGATGCGCGATATATACACACACATACGTATACATATTCGGAATGGAGACATAAGGTTTCGTACGTGTAATCCCATCAGCGCATTTATTAATTCTTGTTTTCACTTCCTATTTAGCTTCATAATTTTGTCGGTAGTTAGAGGCCCGTATTATTCATGTTGTTTTCTGTGCGGTGCATTCTCCAGGGAAGAGATTTTTAAATTGAAACGCGAGAGGAATTTATAAATATTCTCTCTCATATTGTACGCAGTCTAAGAGCGAGTGCATGAGAGAGTCGGAGAGCGATGGGGACGGAGATGGATTGAGTAGCATGTTGTTGCCCCAGAGTCGCTCGCCGATTTTCAGAAGACTTTTTCCACTTTCCCACGTGGTCCTTCATTTTTATAGCCTGTTTATTTTTACTAGGCTTTTATAAATAACTGCACAAATTACACTGCGCTCTCGAATACGCTCTAGTTAGAAGCATCACAAACAGGTTGGAAATGGTTAATATAATTGAATTTTTGGATGGAACACTCTACTCTATGCGGAGTAACATAAAGACAGTACACTAATTAACAATAAAGTTGTTGGCTAATAAAAACTGACGATGAGACGTCCAGATGAATGAACTTTATTACTTTCCTTTTTTTTTTATTTTTTACTATTTTAGTTTGATGAGACCGCAATTTATTTTAGTACAATAAAACTCATACTAACAAAATATAATTACTAGTGTTTTACATTGTGAGTGATATATTCTTTTATAAAAATAAACGAATGACATGTATCTTTATAAAAATGTTAATAAATTTTATACAGTGATGCATTTTTTCTTATAAGTGAGTCAATAAAAAAAAACAAAGAAAATTTCTGCACTATTTAAAAAAAAACTGTGGCGGATATAACCTCTTCTAGATGGTTCATCTCTGAAATAGTGTAATTTGATGACAATAGTCTTTGATAAGTATATATAGCAGGGGTGGCCAACCTGCGGCTCGTGAGCCACATGAGGCTCTTTAAAGTATTATTTTTGGCTCTCGATAAATATACCCAAGTTCCCTCGTTACAAAATATCCTGATAAAATAAAAACAGTGTTACACATTGCAAATTACATTCACACCAATGCAAAAAATCATCGACAATTCAAAAATTTCCTTGAAGAATTAAAGGATTGCTAGACGTACAACGTATTAAATCGTTTTGTAGATTTGTTTGATTTAATAACTGCATTTAAAAGAAAAGGAAAAACCTATTCGAAGATGACGGTTGCAAGACTTAATGTTTTTGACTGATGTCATGGAATATTTGTAAACACTGAATTTACAATTGCAGGGGAAAGATAAAATAATATCTGACCTCTCTCAGTGTATATGTAGTTTTCAAACTAAATATAACTTTTTCAAAAGGATAGTTAAAATATAACATTTTGTCATTTTCCTAGAATTAACAAAACATTTCCAATATTAAACAAGAAAAGCTCAAGTATATAACATAATTCCAAAATAGATTTCAACATTTTTGTCTGAATCCATTTGGAATTAAAATAATTCAAGGTGATTTTTTCCATTTCCAATATAAGTATGTCCCAAAAAGATCCTGAAGAAGCAAGAAGATCAAGCTCTACAATTAAAATATCAGACGACGTCGATTACTGAATTTTGAAATTTGTACCAGAATCGAAGTTTCCTGAATTAAAAAAAAGGATGCTTGTCGAATTATTTCAATATTCGAAAAATTGAATATATAAATTCAATTTTGAGCTTGGCCACCTTTAGTATATAGTCTTATACTTCAAAATAAACTTATTAAAAGTTTTACTTTCTTTAAACTACTTTTATAATCAAGTTCAGTAATTTATTATGTTATGTGTATCAAATGGGACCCGTTCAAAGGCACGACAGTAGACTTCCCATCAATCATTTTCCCGACGCTCATTAGCCCGACGGTATCAAATTCCCGACATCCGTTAGCCCGACTGTATCAAATTTCCGACATCCGTTATCTCGACTATATCAAATTCCTGACATTCGTTATCGCGAACATTTTCTTAGATTATGGATGTTGGTTAGCAGTGAAAACTGCTGTACGCTGCATGTCTTAAACAGACATGCTAAATTCATGCCAATTGAGGAATTAACCGAGAGATGGAAGAAAATAGTTGTGTAAAGATGAAATAGTTGTGATTTCCTTAATGTCCGAAAGGACAGATTGTAATTTGTCGTAGCAACCAGACACACACCAAATAAAAAAGTAAAATGTATCTAGAGTAATTCCTTCTAAGGTCATACTGGCATGAATTTAGCATGTCTGTTTAAGACACGCAGCGTACTTTGTTGTCACTGTTTTGCAACATCGTTGCACAACATCCAAAATCTAATAAAATATGTTCGCGATAACGAATGTCGGGCTAACGGATGTCGGGAATTTGGTATAGTCGGGCTAATGGATGTCGATTTAACGTATGTCGGGAATTCGATACAGTCGGGAAAACGAATGTCGGGCGTTCAATACAGTCGAGCGAACGAATGTCGAGCAAATGACTGACGGGCAAATGAAGTAGACCCGTATCAAATTGTATCCATATTTTGCAAGAATACACGCCATCTGGCGACTGTTGTTATTTGTTATTAGTCTAGTCTAACGTTAATCGCTCATGAAGTAATTAAGCTTTGAACGTCAAAAAGTTTCTGTTGATAGGGTATTAAGATTCCAAACCGACGGGCTGGTTCCAATGTGGAAAGGGTAGGGTATTTTAATATCGCGTTGTATTTGTGATTTTATTGCGTGTGAAAAAATTCGGCGAAGCCATAAACTTTCTTAATCTGGGTTTACGTTCTGGGGTTTTTGGGTAGATGTGCGCGCTAGGAAGGGTATATGTGCATTTATGTGTGTGTGTGAATATGTGTGTATGTGAGCATGTGTGTATATATATTTGTGCATGTATGTGTGTGTATGTCCGTGGGGATAATTTGTGCCGCTTCTTTTCTTTTTCACCCCCGTCAACCGAAACCAGTATCCAGGGGTTGGAAATACTGTAACGTTTTATGGCATACCGCGTCTTATCTTCCTACTACCGACTTGTTAATCTTGTTTGCTGTCGCGCTTTCAAGGGATGATATATATACAAATACATACACACTCATGTGCATACACATGACGGTGCAAAATCGAGAGTACAGATAAAAGTAACAGGCAGTAGTGAATAGTACGAAAACAACAAAAAAAAAGACTTAATCTTTGAGCAAAAAATAATTTGGAAAGATTTAAGAAATGCAAAGTAAGCAGAGAAAATATTAATTGGTAAATTTAAAATGAAAATCTTAATTTTATTTCATTGTTTCAAATAAATATTAGAAAATCTTTATAGAAACCAGGAGGTTTCTACAAATTCAAGTAGAGAAAATGATTGGATGAAATTTTACTTCAATTATGAAAATATTAATGTTGATGGCTTAATCTTCGCACGAAGCAATTCTGATTATGAACGTTGCACGGCAAATATTTATACCGATCAATCAATTTGGTCGAGAATAATTTGCATGGCTATTGCATTTTTCAGCAGTGCGGAGGGGTCGTTTTACGTGCCCGGGTTACGTGAGCCCCAACGACAGGTCAGTAATAGGACAATTCACACCTGGTTTGTTTCACGTGAACATAAATAAATTGGGCCCAAAACACTCTCTGCTGCTGCTTCACATGCACACTATGCGCTCCATGCATATATATTAACTTTAAATACGCACACATGGACTCATTTATTACACGAACTTGTTTATTCCTGCCACTATATCAATAACTTTCAGCTCGCTCCAATACGGAACACTCACATTGCGCGCGCTCTTCGATCAAATATAAAATACATTCGAATGTAAAAAAAAACGACAATTTGAAAGTTTTATTGAGCCATAAATCTCCTAGACCAATTGAGCTATTAAGTAAAAAAATCAATAAGTAAAAGTTATCAATAATAAAACTACTATATAATTCCAATAATAACTGATAACATTTTTTAATTACATCTATATCTATTTGTTAAGAGTATATTTAATAGTTTATCGAGATGCAATAATAGAATCAAAATTTTCTTACTAAATATTTTAATTTGATACTTGATGTAATATTGAATACACATGGAAATTTAACTATTCTATGCAATAATAAATTATGCACATTTATTTACAAAAAATCAATTATAAAAATTTTTATTAAAAACATGATAAATTAGGTACAAATTCTATTTAGTCAATTATATATTCAATTTTAGTTTACTTAGAAGTGTATTTTTTGTGTGCTATTTTAATTAAAATATATGCACAAAACATCTATTATAAATCATTTATAAATAAAAAATGAAGTTTATTATTTTTAGTAGTGATTAAGAAAATGATCTACATTTAAACCAGTCTGATATAACAGTTATTATTGTATTAATCATAAAAATACACTTTTAACTCAACTTCCTACGTAAATATAAAACTTCATCTAAAATGGCATAACTCCCTTTGATCGTGTCGTATTTTATATAATTTGTATTATTTTTCTTGCATTTACTATTGTAATAGCGCTCAAAGGATGTCTTTTTTATGAAAGCATCTTTCTGTTTTTACATCAACATTCGTATTTTCCTCTAAGCTTCAGTACGTACTTTATGCTAAATAAAACATTATGCGCTTCGTTTGATGTTGCGCGCTTCATATGCAACAATTTCACCATTACTGTAATCGTCCGCAGGATTGACCTTACAAAAGTTACATTTATTTAGTATAAAGAGTGATTAATTGGAAGCTGGCTGAAATATTGGAGAGCGTTCGCTCTTATGGGACTTTACTTATTAGTGATACACACTGGATCGCAGCAAATAGCATTATAGGGTCCGTACGGAATTTTCCATTATCGTAAATTCAAAGCTTTACGATAATTTAAAATAATTTCCATCTCTTTGAAGCCGATGCTGCCATATTTTACTCTAACTTCGTTCTAGACCATGTTAATAGAGGACAGTGAACGTCGTTTGTTTTAGCGGATGCATTTAACCTTCCTGTCCAATTACGTTATACGTTATTTATCTTTACTGCCTTTAAACAATACAATTTATTATTCGCATCCACCTCATTTCAATTAATTTTATATTTATGGTTTTCTATTCATTGCACTTTTCTCTCAGTCATTTTTCTTTAAATTAGCTATAATCATAACGTAACATAATTAAATATAAATTACAACAAAAATAATTAATACTTATAGTAGAGTTCTTGGGAAACATGAAAAAAATAACATAAATAAAGGATTTTTTAAAATATTTGATAATTATACATTATAATACCACTATATATAATTTCATTGTATTAAAAACTGAAACGTAAGTCAAAAAATTGTATTACACAAAATTTTAAAATCAATTTATTCAAGTTTTTTTTCCAAACGTATTACATAATCTTCCAAGTGAGAAGTCATATTGTACGATATTAATTTGGCTCAAGTAATTTCAAATTTTATTTCTTTTTGTCCACTGCGAAAATGAATTAAAGATGAACTGAGTCTAAAAGATTTATGGAAACGTCCAGAATCAAAATATTTATTACCAATAACAAGATTTCCATTGTCACAACGTTCGATCCTTTTGTCCGCTCAAAAAGGGTTGTAAATAAGCAATTATTAGAGCAGTCTTTGAATCTATTATGTAAAAGTATATATATATATATATGTGTATATATACTTTTTTTGGTCTTTCGTCGTTTTGCTCTCTCAGTTCCTGTTTATTTACTGCTATCCCTTTAAAAGCTGTACCTGGATGAATTATGCATGAGAAGGATCGTGCCTGCTCTCACTTCCTTCCCTCAGCAAACACGAGAGGCCTCTTTGTCACGGATCTTTCAGGTACTTCAATACACACACCCACGAATCCAGATATAGCAATCAATCTTAATCCGACGACGAAGAGAGAAAAAAATAAACTATTCCGTGTCATATTCGTTCATAAAATATTCAATATGCTGGGCTGTATATGAAACTACGAAAAACACATTATTGATGTTTGTCGGGCGAAAGCATAGCAGACATACATTTTCCGTAAATGAATTTTCTTTTCTGGGAGGAATCACTTTACGCAGAAAGCGAAGTTCTGGAAGGGTGCGCCTTCGAATTTGCATAATTCGGAATACAGAGTTTCAACTTCCGAAGTATTTTGTTGCACTTTTTTTAAACGAATAATTAAAACCTTTCGACGTATAATGAATATTGCCAGTAAATGTACTAATTAAAACAAAAATTAATATTATCGTTAATTTTTTAAAAGGGTTGATCCGTTGAGGCTTTCGTAGTACGGTATAAGCCGTTAACTGAAATGGCCAATTAACAAATTCACAAGTGAGTATCTTGAGCGAATACAAACAAACCCTTAGAGCCATGTCAGCAACTCCTAATTTCAACGAAACTTAGGATACTAACTACAATAAGTAAACTTAGTGAACCATGCAAAATTTCACGGAGGAAATGTGAAGAGAGGATCTAATGTATACATGTCAACAACATCAATAAATTTAAATGTGAAATTCGAAATAGAATTATATTAAAATACAAATACGCTATATTTTTACAATAGTTACAGAATATTTTTTTAAATATTGATTTATCATATCAGGAAAACTATACATGTAATAAAAATATTGAAAAAAAACATCAAGAATATGTCTCATTACAAAATTAAGAGGATTGATTGGACTTATTTTTAAATTGTTTTTTTTATAATAATAACATTAAAATAATTAATTTGATTAAACATAACAATAGTAATAATTGTCAATACAACATAGTAGATAGAATAAAATGTTCAAGTTAACAATACCGATTTATGGTAAAATGATAACACAGAACATGTCATAACAGACATGAACAGAACACGGAAAATATATGGACAATAGTCATAAAAAATGATTTGTTACAAATACAAATGGCTATAAACCAAATGTAAGTTTTATCACTATTCTGGCATGTTCCGATTTGTTCGATTACCACGAATTATACATGTAATATTACTTACAATAAAAAGCTTTTTGAGAATAAAAAAAAACTAATTCACATGATGAATAATCTTTTTAAAATTATTTAATAATATGGAATTATGCAATCATAATTAAAATAATGATATTTATAAATCAAAAAAGCAGTATATAAAAATGATATTCCATTTTGTTGCTGGTCTTGGATCGTTATGCATGTAAAAAAAAAGTAGAGAAATGTTAATCGTAAATTGAATATAATAATACTACGTGCAGTTTTCTCCCGTTTTTCCTCTTTCTATGCAGCAGCGAGTGCGTGACCCGGTGCGACCTCAACATCCTCCATTTAATAATTACGCGATGTGTCCGCTGATTAACGGGTCAAAGACCTCAATGATGCGATACTGGCTCATGATTGTGCACAGACTGCATGTGTGTACGTGTATGTGCGAAACGAGTAATCAAAACGAAAGAAGCAAAAAAAATGTATGTGTAATTATATGAGAGAAGGGAGAAGAAAGAAATGGAAAGCCTTCCTACAACCATAAATCATCAAGGTGGAGCAAAGGACGACTTCCAGGTAGATTAGATAATGCAACGCAAAGTAGTTTTTATCGTCTTGTCGGATAGCATTTTTTTAAAACGTTTTCGTTTAGGGGTATTAACTACTCACAGGAAGTGGCAGCCTTTACATATTACCAGTATCACAAACACTCGTGGACAGTTTCAAGCGATTACAAAAAAAAAGAGAAAACATTCCATCCCGAACAGAACAAAACAAATATTGTAAACACGAACTACTCGAGAATCCTTTTAGATTTCACTTAGTTATATATTTAACATTCCGCCGCAGCTTGATTACATTCCAGTAGAATCCACATTCACTAAAGGTCTGCTCTCCCGGTTAACTATTAAAGTCAACGAATACCCAAACTAATTTACTGCAATTATAATTTGTTTCTAGCATCCTATAAAGTTTGCTTCAAATAATTAATATTATATCTTATAATCCAAAAAAAAAATATGTACCGCAATTGCGGAGTTTTTAGATTATATCCATTTAATATGAAAAATATAAATTTTATTCGATATTTTAGCTAGTTATCATATGAAAACTATTTATTTTATAGCATTAAAAATTGTACGCGTTCGTATTAATATATTCTATCTAATTCAAGAAACCTCATATATTACTAACTATACGAGTAAGTATCACAAGTAATTCTTAGAAGCACTTAAGTAGCAGTCAACGCAGATTACTAATTACGTGATAATTGGCAAGTATCTCATAACGAGTAACAAGCTATGTAAGTATATTTCGCCGTTTTCTAGGTTGCACTTAAATAGTATTTATAATAGTTTCTATCTTCAGAATGTTAATGAGTAATTAACAATTCGTTTAAAATTCTAAATAACAATCAAACAATTAACTCTCAAAAGTAACATCAATAATGTCTTCAATGTGTTAATAATCCTTCAAAGAGCCGCAGGCTGCCCACCTCTGTTATAGATTACATAGCTTTTTAATAGCTACAAGTATGATTAATATAAATTTTGAGAATATTTCTACATAATTTCATAAAACAAATCAAATAAATGTTGGTTATATATTTCTAATATTGACTTCTATAGATTAACGTCAAATCTCTATATTATAAATATTGGACATTGCAATGTTCATTCCTTGTAGACGTCAAAAAATCGATAGCCATATATTTACAAATTCCCCAATTATATCACGATGTTGTGCCTTTTTATTTATTTACCTCCTTTTCCCGTCGCCCGTCTATCTATATCTATAAATCACTCCTCTTTTTTCCGCTTCCTTTTTCGCTCTACAAAACAGCGGTTCGTCGTTCGTTTTGGCCATCTCGTGCGCACGTTCGATGTATAAATATAAACTTCCCTTTCATGTGAATCCTCGGGGAGCTTTCCGCTCGCCTCCCCCAGGTGAAAATATATTACATTGAAAATAAAGCTATAAAATCAATATTCGATAAAGATGAAAGGGCTGGCAAGAAACCGCTCCGGTGAATGGGAGAGGCGGAGAAGCGGCCTTTAATAAGCCACGGATTTCACATTACTCACGACATTTTCAGATTAATCTTGCCGAAATTTATTGCAACTCCGGCAATTTTTATTAATAAAACAATATCCGGCGATATATCGTACGCAACAATGTGCACAACGTAAAGCAAACATGTATGAAAATTGAGTTTTTCGTTGCGAGAAGGAAATGAATATCACTTAACACAAGATTGATTCATCAAAATATTGTAGTTTCGAAAGTAAACAGGTCAAAAGTTATTTCTATCAAATAACTTATTTCCGGTGTAATACTTGCTTCGATGATTCATTTGTTCTGTCAGAAACATCTCATACAAAGGTCTCATATGAAAATAATAGATTGAAATAAATTGAAGTTGAGAATGAAAAAAAAAACACACGCAAGCTTCCCCCGAGAACGTACTTACTTTTAATATCTAATTCCGTTGTGTATACGTTCTCTCCCCCTAGCCCCTCATCTGATTTGTGCTTTCATTTGCATGTTCGTGTTTGCTATTAAAATATAAAAGTTAAATGCGAAACCACGCAAATGCTCGAATACAAGAAAGGGAGAAAAGATGGAGAAATGTATACGTATATTGTGAATATAAATAAGCTAGTTCTCAAGCTATTCGATAATTCATACTATTTAATCTCATTCCAACTTCGTTAAAAGAAAGAACACATTTATCAACCCCTACAAAAAAGTTATAATTGTAACTAATAATTCAATACAATTTAAACTTTGAACAAAATAATAATAAATATAATATGTATTTCTAAGGAAAATCACATTAACATATAGAAAATATATAGATTCAGAATTTTTCTAGGTTTCCAGTCAGCGTAAATCTAAACAAATATGAAAAACTATAGAAATGTATAGAAATATTAGGAAAATGGAAAAAAAGACAACGGTTGATATAGCCCTTTAGTTCATATAAGATTCAATACATTCGTTGAAATTAAGAAAAAATATTGTTGACTTACAAATCGAATATAAAAAGCTAATATTGCTTATTTTACAAGTAATCAATACAACGTTTGTTTTATTCTAATTAAGTAAAAGTGTTGTTTCCGAACTAATAATTATCATGAAAAAGTATCATGCAAATACACATATTTTTATCCGTTTGCTAGATATCACTCGATTTACATTGGTCTAGTTAATGCGTAGATGCTTATCATCGGGAGAGGGGAGGGTGGAAATGATCACGAACGAAGAGGAAATTCGGGTCCCTCTCTATCAAGATTGTATTCACTGTAGCGCTTGTTGTTTAGCCCTTTCATTATTTGGCCTCACCTTGGAAATTCATTGGCGTTCCGGCTATTCCAAACACAATTCGAAAATAATGGGAACGGAAATAAAATAATCTTACGCATCTGAAGTTGTGCGTGCGAAAAAGAAAATTCTATGTCAAATTTTGTGAAAACAGTGTTCAAGTTTAGATAATTAAAAGTAAATAAGGGCGACACGATCTGTTTGTATAGGAAATACATATTCTTAAGAAAAAACATAAAGTTTATATAATTTTAACAAATTAATGTTTAGATGAAATATTTAAGAATAAATCGGTTTCATGGAAACACTCAAACTTAATAAATATTTTTATAGTTGTTTTTATTTGTATAAACCTTAGACGCTAGAAACCCCATCAATTATGTACGTAATAGGGGTAGGTACCTTATGCAAGGTGTATCCAGTAAGTTTCGTACGGCCCGATGCTACGTTCCGAGCTAATTTCCACGAACTGGTATTATAATCAAGAGTCATCCCTTTCTACCCTAATTTCAATCAGGACCGCTGCGTGTCCCTGGGCAGTCCCTGCGGGATTTAACCAACCTACAACTTCAATCTCGGCATACACATAGAGCGTAGGTGTGCACAATACATTCGCACTTGCACATATACTCTCTCTCTCTCTCGCACATATACCGATGCGTATGGATGCATAGAGCAGCAGCCATTTGGAGGGTCCTAAAATATTGATTCCGCCGTTCGCCGAACCACCCATCCCCCTTGAATACCCACGCACACATTGCACGCAAAATACAAAAGCCTATCAGCGCTCGCGAAAATAAAATTATTTTTGCCATTGCCCGTACTATTTCACCAGCCATTCCTATCCTATTTATGATTCGATGGGAATTAACTTTTGCAACCCTCCAGTCCCGCCGAACGACCGAAATCCAGTGTAATTTTGCAACACTGACGCCAATGGCATATTGAGTTTATTGAGCAAGGACAAATTGTAGGAGAGATATAATTATGTCAATTGAAGGCAGGTTGCATTCATCCATGCATATGTACGTGTTTTCATGTACCTCTCTCTCTTTCTCAATTAATTAAAATATATAAAACGTACATTCCATATACACTGAGACTGAAAATATCCATTTTTCTATCTCTCTCCCTATAATGACGCAGAGGGGGTTGGACCCTGGACGTTTTGCTCTGCTGAATTTTACGCATCCACAACTGCGGAGACAACAAAACGGCGGAGGACAAAAAAGGGGAAGAAGAGCAAAACGAATGGAGGAAACTATGCGAAGAACAAAGAACACACCGTAAATAACAGGCCGGGATATTTCGCAACATATAATTAAAGTCTGACCCGAACCGACGAAAATTTAATAAAAAAAAGTGGAAACAAGTAAATAAAAAAATAAAATAAACACACAGCATACACCCACTCATTCTTCATAACTTAATAATATATGCGTAGACATGGTACAGCCGGAAACTTTGTAATCAAAAGTTAAATAGAAAGGAACAAACGTGTCGAAATTTTTTCATAAGCTTTCTTCTTTGCGGCTCCTTCCTGTCAACGCTTAATACTAACCACCCTTATCCCCAGACGGAGCTTTTAAATTACGAAAGAAGAAAATATAAAAAAATACCTACTCATTCCTTCTCTAATCTCATATTTTCATCGATGGAAATACTGATGAAATCAGAAAGATTCGCGCTTACTCTTTTTTTTATTAAGTTATACAAGTTACATTTCTGAGAACCTTTTTACGACAGGAAATTTTATCTACTCTGAAATCTCATTTTCATGGAAATTGGTGTACTACAGATCCAGATGGTTCATATGTTCTTTTTTTTTTGAGACGCTGTTCTACACAACCAAGTTGACTCCGAATCACGATTTCCTTTAATATCTAAAGTTACGACTGCCATTGGAATATTTTCTTTGAAATATAGTTACACTTGTTTATTTTTCTTACATAAAGTAGTAGGATAAATGAATAAGTTTATTTATAAATCAGTCCCAGATTTACGACGATCAATGGGAGTATATCTTGTTAGCATGTGGTGCAGATCGGATTTAGTGGATCGATTGATTAGCAATAAAGTTATCTCCGTTATCCAATCCCTTCGTATCGACATTGCCCTGAGCTACACCCGGATTATATTATAACTAACTTGCAAATAAATAGTGTTCGATTGTTGAAGAAACTTCAGCTTCATAGCAAACTATGAAGACTTACTACAGGAATTTCACAATCCAACCACGTAACTTTGCAGCATTAAATTTCACGGTTATCAAAAAATAAAACGCACCTTTTTTATCAGCATTTGCAGCGAATGAATACTAACTCATAAAAAGTATTCAGACATAAAAAAACTGTGATGACAACGTTTATGACCTGAAGTTTGGACTTTTAGCTTCAAATGACTTCCATACTTTACTATTCTTCAATTGATATTTTTTAAACAAATAAACTTTAATTCGTAATACAAAAATAAAATTCCATCGAAATTATAATAATTTTAGTTATCAGAAAGACAAAGGTCGACTAATTTGTAGAAAATAATTAAATATCATTGACTAAATATTATTTTGCAATTAAAAACAACGTATTTCATCATAGAAATTAATAGTACTGATGCAAATGTACAATATCACAATTTATTAATAGTTTAATAACTTAATTTATTAAATAAACCAAAGTCTGAAAATTCTTATAAAGAAAATACCTTTTGGGAACTTTGTCAATAGTGGCTATCAAATTTTCAGCTGATCATCAAATTACAAAGGTACAGTAAAATTAGCGCTCCGCAGACCTTAAATCCGCTCTTGAGCTTGATATTGTACTAAGAAATAAAAGTTTGGCTTTGAAGCTTGAGCATCAGGATAACAAAGTTGTATCAAATTTCTGAGAGGCTTATAATTACAATTAATAAATCTAAAATTTAGATTATAATTATATCCTAGTTATTTTGGATATATTTAGATTTCGAATCTCTAACGTTTATGGATTTATGCCAGTTAAACATGAAGTTGATAATGAATACAGCACAATTAATAATATGATTGAAATAGTATATGGATGAAAGGTAAAATAAAAAGTGTTATCCAAGCATTCGGTTTAGACATAGGGCATATATATAATAACCATAATTCGATGTGAAATTGGATAAGTGGGGAACAATGAATAAAGCAATTTAATTAGTTTTGATGTTCTTCGATCCGATAACATTGCAATCCGGGACATGAATGCATTTGACTTGCTATTCTGGCTTTGAAACAATGGCCGTTTTGTAAAGCAATTATACATGTAATTAATAGATTTTATGCGTGACGCGGCACAATTTATGCGTTCCGACGTGCTCTCCACATTTAGGCTATGTCACGAACTTGTGTGTTGGTGCATTCGGCGCGAATACATTCCTAGGTATTGAAACAATTTCGCGCTTCTAATGAACACACACATAGCAAGCGCACCACCTCCGCTCACGCCTCTCACGATTTTTAGTTTTCGTTTGTTTCCTCTTTCATCCCGGTCAAACGTGTCTTGTAACACGCGAAGATGAAGAAAATACTCTCCGCAATCATCGCACAATTGAATTACATAAGCGACGCCGAATGTATCATAACGAACGAATACGACACGAGTATATCTTAATTGCTTTGAGTAACGAGTTTGGACATATCTGATATATTCATCTTTGCAACTTGTTCCAACTGATGCAATAGAAACGCTATCTTCCGGTCAACATAATTTTATTAAACGATTATTTCCATATGACGTGCACTTTCCTGCTATTAAACTGTCCAGAATATTTCCAAACATAAAATCAATTATAAAAATATCATATTGCAACATGCAACAGATTTTTACTTTCAGATTAAGATTTATAGTATCTTTTAATTTTTCAAACATTTTGATTTATATAGATAATTAAAGCAAAAAAAAGATTTCAAATAAATAACACGTTTGTGACGTCATTAATTTGTTGCTCAACTTTATATACGTTGTAATTTTGTCGTATCAAGAATCATTCATAAAGTTAAGAGCTTTTGTACAATCAAATAAAGGTGTTTGGTAGTAGTAGAAAACAACTTCTCATTTAATTGTTCGAGAACATACGTTCAAAGTAATTCGAAATACATTTATATTTATCATTGAATGATCATAGCAATTTCGTATTAATCAAGACGAAATTGCTATATTTTTTTCCTGTCTCCGTTAAAAATAGTTCATAATGGAGTCGTTTAGGTAGGGTGCGGGTGGCGGAATTGTTTTCCGGTTGGGTTATTTCCGGCAGTATATTTTGTGGGGATATGACGATTCGCATTACGGAAACGGAAACGCAAAATAAAACTCTATTGACTCTTTCTGTCCCCAACATATACATACACTTTGTCTCCCCCTATTTTTGGTAGAAACGCTATTCATTACCGACTCTTCAGGCACCTTAAATTACAAACATCCAATATACGAAAAAATATAATAAAAAAATATATATAGGGAGAAAATAAGTGCACTGTATGTACGTAATCAGAAACCAAAACGTTTCTTTATTCCCAATTACATAAAGTGTTGTTACTCGATATGCGTAGATCTGATAGCCTGTTTGACCTTGCTTGCACGCACATCAACGTACTGCGAGGTAATTTAGTAAACCAATCTTTCTAGTAATCCCACAAGGGCAGGCTTTATTACAGCCTTTCCTTAGCATGAAGGAGAAAAGCCAGCATGGGACGTAAAAATAGTACCAGAATGCGTGTACTCTTTTTTTTTCTCATACGATATGATCATTTTATTTCGCCGATAATTAACATACCTTCCAATTCACGTGGACACATTGAAGCCGAATATTGAGATATCGCGTGATCCAACCAATTTCGGTTACCTCTCATTCGCATATTACAGAAATATAGTAAACATGTATTGCATCACATAATCATATAACTTGGTAACTGTTGTCTCATTTAAGAAAAACTTAAATTACAACATAGCAATTAGTTTAAAAGACAGTTGGTTTATCAATTTATATAACTCATCAAGCATTTAAAGCAATTAATCTACAATTTGTTGTTTCAACTAATTCTACATATTTCAATAAGTAATAAACAATATTATTAATAAATACATTTAGTAAAATACAAAAAAGTATGTCAATTATACATTTTTTTTATGAATACAAAATAATATTTTGTTGCTGTCGGCATACACATATTTTCCAATAAATGATCGAGCATTTTTCAATAACGTGATATACTGGAAATGTTAGAATGGAGAGATATTTCTTCCATTGGCACAGGCCACACGATATCTGAATTTCAGTACACGTCAACATTCCAAGAAATCCTTTATGTTCGGGCCTCCGACGAAGAAGGGTCGATATTCGGACGCGGTGTTGCGTAACACCGACCGCGACTATATAAACATGTTGAAATTGTAGACGACTATTTTCGAATCCGTTCATTAAAACGCTTGTTAGCATTGCAAAATAAACAATTATTAAAAGGGTAGTAATCCCGTGTAATTGAAAATGCACAAAATGTATAAATTCATACATGCATTATCATTATTCATTTCCCAATCCGTATCATGTCCTTACAGTTGAGCTCCGACGTGGAAAGGAATAAGTAACGAAGTCGGAATGATTTCGAAACATCCCCTTGAGGAAGCAGGAGCAGCGCGAGGTTCTTTTTATTTAATAACCCCATTGTTCGCAAGACAAAATTCCAACCCCTCCATAATTATCTACAAAAAAAATATATAATAATAGAACCTTCTTCCAACCCTCTGCTCCTTTCATAACTCTTTCGCTCGAAATTTCCATTCAGCGAAGGCGAAGTGTTGGATGGTTGACTAAACTATAATATGTCTGAACGTTCTCTTCCTTTTCCGCATCCATAAAATTGCAATATTCCGTTTCATTCAAAATTCCACTCAACACTGTCGTTGACTTTATTTCCACCGGGAATGGGGAAAATTCAGACGCACGGATATACATTTACTTCTTTTATTAATCTGCTATCAAGCTGACGGATTTTCATTACGGCATTCATAAATTTCAGCTGCATTTCTTTTTTTTTCAGCCAGTCTTGAATATACAGTATATGTTTAGAACTCTGAACGCGAAACTATTTATAACCCTATGGACTGACGCTGACGCCTAACGTAATTACATTACCACATGTTGCTAAGTCAGTTTATAGGAGGAACGAGGGACAATCTATATGCATATTTTTAGGAAACTATGCACATAAGTATTACTAAATTGATTCTCTTTAGGGTTTATAGTATTTTAGATAAATTTATAAATTTTACAAACCGGTATTATATTTCGTTTAGGGCGGAAAGACTTATAGTAAAACAGTTAATTCTTATTAATTTATATTATAATTAAATCATTTTTTTCCTTAAAATTGGTTTCAATATCAATTGAATAATAGAATAATTATTAGAAGTAATAGATTACTAAAACTGTGAATTGTGTAAAAATAAAAATTGTATAATACTCATCTGAATATATCAATATCAATTACATAGAAATTCACTATTGAATATTAAATCTAAAAATAGTAAAACGAAATTGAATTTCGATTTATAGATAATTTTCTAGAATTGCTATATTTCCATCATCGCTTAGAAATCGAAACATTACATTCACGAGAATATTTTGTACGCAGAGTTTAAAACTGTAAATAAGACATATGTAAATACGTTCTCGCAATTATCGTAACCAGTAATTTTATGAAACATTATAGCAGATTATATACCTCAAGAAATTCACAAGAAGATATTCAAGAATTTACTATAATACAGGCTGAATTCGTACTTTGTGTGCACATTGTATAGAAATTAAATATCGTAAACGTATTTCAGATTTGAGATACTTGATACAAGGGAATATATTAAGTAATTATAGCTTCACTTAATGCGCACTTGTTATGGATATCATTAATTAGTTAACTTGCCCAACAGCAATAGTAATTATAATCATTTGTAATGAGAATTGCAACTTCTTGTATGTCTTTTTATAATTGCATACTTTAACAAGTTTAGGCATTCAATCAAAGATAATTATATGCGACATGACATATCGTTTATAAAATTTCTACAGTGACAAAATAATGTATCATATGTAAATGTAATGTAACTATTAAGTTGATAATTTTCATCAAATGGAAAATCGAAAACAAACGAAATAAGGAAAAATTTTAAACTTAAGAAAAGGTATTTGAAAAAGAATAGATAAGCGCACATTGCATTACATATTTATGACTTATTTTATCAGACGATTATTCCTTTAGATAATAGAAACAGATTTATAACAATTGCAACAGCAAAATATACTAGTAAATTGAATAAAATGTATGTAATTCATTCAATTAATGAAATAAATTTTAAATGAAAAAATAATAATAATATCATATGTTCATTAATTAAATGAAATAATCAAATTTGCAAATTGAATCGTTCGATAACAGTAAACTGTATGTAACATATAAAAGTCCCGTAGTAATACTGAAAATGCGTCAATAAAATCGAAAGACCGATAATTTTTCTGTCGTATTTGGTTCAATTAGAGCATTAAATTTATAGCCGATGGTGAGGAAGGGGGGTGGTGGCGGTTAGTATGGCGCAGTAATTCCCCATTCAAATAATTTTTAGATATTCTTTATAGGGCTCTGATAGCGTCGTGAAATTCGCGATGGCTTCAATAAAATTTTCATGAATCGCAATAAGGATATTTACGGAAAAAGCAATTTTCAAATGCGTTTCGTGTCTCTGCCTCGAAGTCGAAGGGGGGGCAGACAAAAACGAGGAGCGAAATACTCAACGAAACATTGAAAGTAAATAAATAAATTAGCGAAATATAAAATTTCCGATCGAAGTAATTCCAACTCCTCCTTTTTCGAAATTAAACCGAGTATTAATGTTTCTGCGAAGGAAGTCATAATTGCGAGGGATCTGGTCTCTTTTTTCCCATTTTATTACTATTACGACCCGATGGAAGCAGGAGCACGGTAGAAGCAAGTGTATGTATGTATATATATATATATATAAATAATCTATTCCACAGCATCCGGAGCACTTAAGCCGGAGGTTCATTACAAGACGTTCTGGAAACAATAAACTTTTAATTCCAGAGCATTCACAACCATTCAAATAGTAGACATAGACAACCGAACACCGGGCAAACGTAAATACAAGGAAAGGTAGAAAAAAAATAAAAAGACACAAACAGGCAGAGTTGCGTTTTCTGAGTTCAACAAATAAATGTGAAAGTTCGGTGAAAGGACTTGTGAGACTATTTTTCTTCTTCATCTTTCCGTTGCGTTAATTTTTTACATTGTTCTTTTTTCCTAATAGTATTGCGAGTTTGATATTGCCATTCTGAAAGTGCATTCTACGTAAGTTTTCCACTTAATTTTAAACAGAAAAGATAAACCATATACATAATTTTCAAGTGTATTTTAATACATAAATATTGTTATTATACTTTGTATGTCATTAATAATAACATTTATAAAGTCAATTATAAACCTCCTATAGAAACGAAACAATAATTGTTCTGTATTTTTGGCATTTATAAACGATAAACATTTCATTATATAATTTAATAATACATATCTTTTTCGTTTAATACAAATATTTTTTTTTAAATAAAATAGATATTTATAACTTGAATATAAGTCGTTATAAATAACGTAATAGTTACACTATTGTAATGGCAAAATTTATCTTAATGCTCGATTTTTTTTATACACGCATACCTCGCTTTACGGCCTGGATACGTTTCACGACACTTGACTGCACAGCGAAAAGCCGTATAAGGAATCAATTATTGCGCTTGCGCAAGATTGGCAACATGTAGATATATCGACTTGGAAAAAAGTTTTTTTTGCCGTTATAGCGAAACATTTTGGGCCATAAATCGAAAACGTGCCTTAATTGAAGAGTGCCGTTATAGGGAAATTCAGTATAAAAAGCGGCCGTATAGCGAGGTATGGGTGTATTATAACCCCAAGTTTCAAAAAAAATTGTACGTAACAGGTTATATAATCTACTACATTCTTTAGTTTTTGAGCAAATTTGATGAATATATTTTCAGACTTTTTTTAGGTGAATTGTTTGATACTCTTGTGTTTGAAATTCTATAGACAATTTAATGTTTGCTGAAATAAATAAATTTCATAGAGGGTGCATATACTGCAGATATTAAATATAAAATATTTGATCGCCAACAAAAACTAGGGTATTTTCAGAATCAATAATACACGTGTGTAATCTCTGAAAAGCGTTGTTATAAAATTTAGTCAACGATAATAAACCTCCAATTAAAAATACTTTTCAGGCATTTATCCGATCGGCCGCCAAACGCTTCCTCTTCGAATAAAACAAACACTCCAGCAGATAAAAATCTGATGGTTATGACATTCACAGGCCAACAGGCATCAAATTATGCATCGAAATCGCACAGAGCCACCTATCATTCATTCGACATTCGTTCACCGAAAAATACCACACGTGAAACATAATTATTCTAAATATTAATGTGTCCCCAGAAGTAATAACAGTTCTTACTTTACTCTAATGATGATGAGTTTTTTGGTATATCACACAGAAAAGCCAACATTATGTACATGTATTTCCTAAATTGTTAGAGGAAGCATGTACAGAATGACCCCCGAATATAACTAACAACAGGGGAAAAAGCCAGAAAGCACACGCAAACAAAAGTAAAGAACTCATGCAATACTAATTGTTTACGGTTTGCAGAACCGGTAGCGGTTTTGCGGTCGCATCGACATTATCATCGCACACAGATTATCAATTATTTTAGAGTTAATTATTCTGATAGCCATTCGGTCGGAACGCTTTCCTCGGTTCATTTCATTCTCACATCATCCCTATATTATATCTCAGGTTACAATACCGGAAAGTTGGGGTACGATTTTTAGAGGGATTTGGGTTCCATTAAGCAAATAATATCTTTAATGCATTGGACAAATACTAGTAAGCACAAAGGAAATGCATTTCCAATCACTTACACAAATTTGAATAGTATAGAACGAACTTCAAGTTGTAGTCATCTAGAAGCTTCCAATTTGCTTAGGTTCAATTAAATAAATTAAACTCTAACAAAACAATTAAACTGTATATTTCCATGACTTAATTATTGTATACCAATTATTCAGTTGTCACTTATTAAACAAAACCTTAATTGAATCTAACTATAATGATCTGTACTATCTTCTTTTATTTATAAGCATCGATTTTTTTAATGATTTTTATAACAATACGTATTAATTAGTTACCATTATTAGGGACATTTTAATTTAATGTCAGAAATAAAGACGATTTCAAAAATGTGTATTGATTTCATTGGACGGAAACATCGATGAATCAAATTTATCCTAGATGATAATTATATTGTCATACAATTAAGTTTCTCCCGTCGTCCCTTTCCGCTTCGTTACGCAATCGATGGGATTTTTCATGTTTGCAGAGTTTTTGCGCAACGTCGAGAATTTCTATTCGAAATTATAAATTGGTTTAAAAAAGCAATCGAGTTTAGCATACATTCACAATGTTCACGCTCCCGTTAACGCAAATCCGTTACCTACAATTTGATTGTTATTTGAAGCAATACGACAAACTGGTTGCAGTTGGAATCTGAATTTTATGAATAATTCATCTTAGATAAAAAATTAAACAAAAAGTGAATACAAAAACTAGTTTAAGTTATATAAAAAACAATATGACAATATTGCAATCATGTTTTCGAACAGTTTGATTTCCTAATATTCACAACAAAAAAACTATTTCTGAAAAAAAAATCGATATTAAAATGTAAAATCGGTTTACAAACAAATAACCATTTGGAATTATAAAAGTTAGAGAACCAACGTAAAAAAGTTCCCAACTAATACAGTTGAATAGAAGAATAAATATAAGCAGCCTAACAGAATACCCTAAAAAACTAACAATCAAAATATAATATCTAGTGTAAAATAACGTATTCCTTCAAAATAACTAAAATATTATTGAAAAAAAACCTCTTGTTTTTGTGAGAAATTATGAGAATTTGTGTTTCTACATTTTTGTGGTTTCCAGATATGATTAATCTTTTGTTCCAAGCTGTTTATTTTAGTAATCATTCTCAGTCGCACTTCTATTCTCAGAGAATGTAAAATTTACATAAATGACTAATGTGAAATCTGTAAATAATAATTAAAATGTATACTACATTAATGTACATTAACGTACATCTGTACAACAAAAATATTATAACATTTTTTTTTAAATACCATTTAGCAATGCATTTGTAAACATAAAAATGAAATGAGTAACACTTGGGAGTGTAAAAGAGCATAATGATTCAGTCGGACTGCAGTGTCATTAACCTACTGATTTCATCGTCTGATACGAGAGCAATATATATATCAGTTCTCTTTTCGCATGTTTGCTGATGAGAACGAAATTTTAATATATACATAGTAACTATTGTCGGGTGATGTTTATGGATATCATATTTAGATTATATAAAGCTTAGATCTATGTGATGCGACAATTATTCAATATAATGCACCTATACCTCGCTATACGGCCGCTCTTTATACGGCATTTTCCCTCTTCAATTAAGGAACATTTCGATTTACGGCCTAGAATGTTTCGCCATAACAGCAAAAAAAAAACATTTTTCCATGTCGATACATGTTGGCAATTTTGCGCAAGCACAATAATTCCTTGTACGGCTTTTCGCTTTGCGGCCAAGTTTCGTGCAACATATCTAGGCCGTAAAGCGAGGTATGAGTGTATAAAGTTCTTTTTGGTGAGTGTCTGTATTTTTGTCCATTTGGACATTCAGCAAATCACACATGGTTGCAGACACTTGTTTTTGGAACCGTTGCCCATTGACAACTAATCCCCTTGATGATCGTTAGATTTATAAATTCTGGATGTGTCACGGTAGCCATTCAGTCAATATAGGCTAGTCATATAATTTTCAATAGCTGATATCTTTAAAATTTTAAAAATTAGAGTACAAAGTGCTTAGTTTAAATGTATAAGGTTTATATTCGACGATAATCAATTTAATTATTCGCGGATTCGGGGAACACAGGGAGACAGATAGTACCAAAATGTCGTTTGATTGATGAAATATATCTGTTCTTGGAAAGTTTATGGCACATATGCAACTGTTTAGCATTTAGTAATCAAAACAGATTAATTATGATCATTTGCGGCAATAAATAACAGTAGAATTCTCGCACCTCTTGCCAACAGCCTTCCTTCCTCGAAAGCGTCGCTGCATTACTCTTAAATATTTCACCGCATTTATATGTAAATTTCTTAATATAAATTATCATCAATCCTTAGCTCTGAATGTACAATGTAGGGGGACAATAAACAAGCATGCACAAAGTACACCATGTTTTAATACTTTTATTGCGTCACCATCGTCGTTTTTCTCTGCGATTAACTACTTCAGGACAGCTTCTCTATACACGATCAATTTTAGTTCAATGATACATTTTCCATAATTTAAAAAACTATTTCTGTTAAATTACGAATTAATGAATCGATTGCAAACAAAAAATATTTTATGTATTTCCATTAATTTCACATAATACTGAAAATAATTTTTGAAAACATAATCGATAGAAATGTACATAATTCACGTAATGATGAATACAATTTAAATAAAAATATTTATATTCGCACAAATTCTGAACAATGAATAAATTACAAAATACTGTAACCGCACAATGAATATAAAAATCGCAACGTACATTTCAGAATATAATAAAATTCAACTGATAAACTCGATGAGGCTCAAAATTGATTTACGCAATAATACATTTTACACACATATTTATTGAAAAATATATAAACAAGAATGAAGGTATTTATAACTAAAATAGTGATTCCAGCTAAATTCGCTATTGAATGCAGGTGATCGGCTATTCTAATAGAACTAGACCTATCTTGATTCAATACAATCAAAATTTAAAAGTTATGAATTTGTACATTTTTTGATTAAATATTGCAAAAAAATGTAATCCAGTGAGGTCTTAAACTAAGGAAGACCTAACCACTACGGAGGCAATTCCTAATTTCCCGATTATACTATTGCAAAAACCCGGAAAGCCAGACCAATCAGCCTTCTGCCGATCACGAGAAGTTGCTGATACGTAGATTGAGACTTTGGCTGATAGAAAATAAAGTTATACCTAACCATCAGTTTCGATTTAGAGAGCGACATGTCACGGTAGAACAGGTGCACAGAGTGATGGATGCAGTCGGCAAGAGCGTAGAGGAGAAAAAGTTCTGTTCCGCTGATTTTCTTGACATATCCCAGGCCTTCAACAGAGTGTGACATGAGGGTCTACTCTACAAATTGAAAAAGTGTCTCACAAATGTATATTTTGACATCCTTAAATCCTACTTAATGGGAAGCCATTTCCAGGTAAAACTGACGGAGGAAACTACATCATTAAGACCAATACGATCTGGCGTACCACAAGGTAGTGTATCAGATCTTAGTTGTAACTGATATATACAGCGGACTCACCAACAACTGAACTGGTTAATGTAACAACCTTCGCGGAAGACACAACAACTGTTGTTGACCTAATATATGCCGTAACCTTTACAAAGCTTAAACCAACATGCTAACCAGTTTTATTAAATAAGAACCCAATGCCACAAGTACCTGCGAGTCTACCTAGATCATCGCTTAACCTGGAAGAACCATATAAACCCCAAGAGAAAGCAGCTGACATCGCAAACCAGAAAGATGTACTAAATTCTGTATTCACCGACAAAAATATTAATATACAATGCAATCCTGAAACCAATGTGGACGAATGCAATCCAACATTGGGGGTCCGCTTGTAACTCATTCATTCATCGACAAAAACCAGAGATACCAGTTAAAAACATTACGACAAATAAAAAGTGCAACTTGGTATACAACGAATGATGAAATTCACCTGTTTAGTAATATAAAATAGGTAAAAGATGTTTTAAAGGGACCAGCACCAAATATCTTCGACTGAATATGATCATCCAAACTACCTAGCAGCAGGGCTTACAAACACAGTCAACCATCAGCGGAAGCTCAAAATATTTAAGACGCAGAATCTACCAAGTAAATTCTGAAAAAAAAGTGTAGTATATATCATGTAGAATATATCAGGGGTGGCCAAGCGCTCCTTGATAGTCCGAGCCATTTTTCAAGATTTGAAAATTTTCGCGAGCCGCAATTTTATACGTATTTAAAAGGTTGCAAAGGTATTAAAATAATAACACAAAAATAAAAAGGAACTTGGGTACATTTATCAAGAGCCGCATGTGGCTCGCGAGCCGCAGGTAGATAGGATTGTTGCTAAACAATTTCTTCAACTGTGACCCAAGCTTATAGTTCTTGTGGACAGATTATTATGATTATATTTGGTAAATAAAAAAAAATAAGGTAAGCAAAATTAAAGGATTATTATTTTTTAACATTGGCTACAATTAGAACCAATAACTATTGATCGAGTAATTTATTAATTAATAACTTGAAAATATTTGCATATAACAAATTTAAAATTTATTTACATATGATTCTATATACAATAATGTTACATCTTAATTATATTATAATCAAATTAAACAAACAATTAACTATTTATTCTATAGAACGAGAAGAATCTCTACAAGATTAATTGTAGAACTCATTTATTAGATCGTTTTAAGGAATGCAGCAAGAAACATCGCCCGACATACAAAGTAATTATGTTCCGGGGCAATCCAGTGCAGACAGTTACACTTCTCGTACTGTTTTCCGCTTTCGTTTCACACTTTTCGCTATTTGTTTTCGTTTGTTCTTTTATTTTTATCCTTTCGAATCCTAAAGTGAAAATAACCGTAACGAAATCCTCAGGCGTGAAAATAAAATGCATTGCCAACTCCAAATATAACATTACAATTTTTTTTATATAAATATTTTTAATTGTACGCACATTTCACAGTTTGAAGTACTTATTGACCGTAAAATAACAAATGCATAATTTAATTTATGTAAATTCAGCTGGCAAAATTTGAAGATTTAATTTTCTAAGTATATATAATTATTTATAATAACCGTAAAATGTTGAATATAACTTAGAGGTTGGCTGCTACTTTGTTGGGACAAAGAGCCATTTTTTAGATATTGTGAGCCACATGCATTAGTACTATCGCAATTTTTTACTAGTGAAATGAATTGTCCAATATAGCCACCACAGCTGGGAGCCGCAATTAGTCAACAAAAGAGCCACGGGTTGCCGATTTCTGATATAATGCACAATGGCATACGTGTACAACACGCATGTTCAATATTGTATTTGATGTTATTTGCACGTGAGTCAAATTGGTTAATGTTAGAGATTTTAATGTATATACTGGTTCAATTATCTCTAATGTGAGTAGATAAATTCATATAATGAATAAAAAATATTTAATAATCTAATAACGTAAAATAACAAAGAAATCGTGTAAGATTATAATTTCATTTTCATGGAGACATTTCCGAAAACATCAGAATTCTGAACATTTTGATTACATTATGGTACTGAAAAAAAGTAAAAACTAGCAAAAAAATAAAATAGTCCAATACTGATTTCTTAGCGTTAAAAAATATACTATAGATGTGATAGAGTTACAAAAGATTATAATGGCAAATATCTATAGTATAGACTCTATAATATGGTTTTAAAATCTGCGGCGTGCCGAAACTTGCTAAACTTGGGCTGTAGATTGCTAAAAACATTTCATAAAATGAGCAGCAAATGAGAAATTAAATGTTCTCATTTAAATTACTAAATAACGCTTGATGAATTTATTCTGAATTATTCTTCTAAATTGCTGTTTGCCTTATATGCAACAAGACTTTGTATAGAAGACAATGTTTGAAGTTGGTAATAGAAAGTAACAATGGATTTGCAGATTGAACAGAATTGGATGTTGCACGTGGAAACTTCGTTTATTTTTGTCTGTGTTCGAGGAAGGCAGGTGGGTGTATGTAGGAAACAGATTTCGTTCAAAGGACAATGATCTTACGCTACGCACTCGTACACACACGTACGTACGACAATTACATTGCGAATCGCAAAACGCAGTCATTGTCTTTTCACTCCTACTCCTCCTCCGAAATAATTGCTGAGCATTAAACCATGCCGCAATAAATACCCGCTCGTTATTACGTAAGACGTGTGTAATTGCCGCCGTTGCAAAATTAGAATGGCCATTATACATACGTACATAATACTAGCCGTACATACATACAAACATAGCCACATGCACGCTGCTCACAAGGAACCGCATCCACTCTAGGAAATTCTAATTGAATGACCTATGCATACGAAGACAATTTAACAGAATTAAATTGCTGTTTACGTACGAAAAGAGTCTTTCCGAACGTGCCGCTCCGGTCGGTTCGCTTTTATTATTCCATGCGAAAGGAATACCTTTTTGAATAATTACATAAAGCGGTCCTTGATTGCATATCTCCATAAATCTATTTAAAGGTAATGAGAAGAAAAAACGCCTCTCTTTTAAACGTTCGTAATTAATACGTTTTACGTAAAACGCACATGCTATTTGAGAGAAACGGGTTCACAAGTTTAGAATTTCATAAACTAGTTAGCTATTGTGATTGTATCCATTGATATATTAAAACATTCCAGAGGATTTATTTCCATCAGTAATGGTTTTGTTTGGTTTCCTCTTTTATCATATCAAATTAAATTGAACTCGAATAATTAATTTATATGATACGTGATGAATAAATAGATTATACCCGTTATAATCAACAAGCATTGAACACTGTTAAATTTTATAGTTAGTTACATTTTGTGCAACTTTCATTGACTGTATAGAAATATGTGATAATGTTTACATAATTGCTTAAAACAACTTGGTATTAGAGGGCATTAGTATTTTACACGAAGACAATTGGCACATGCATTTTCCAGACTCGCCTACGAACCACGTGACAAGATATAAAAAATCTTTGTTTTTTCATAATATGAAGCACTTAGTTTTACATATTTTATTAAAAAAATATATTAATAACAATTTTTTTATTGTTTTTATTTTTGAATAATTTCATTTATTATGTATTATTGTGAAATGAAAAAGTCACTTTAATTTGATTCATGTATTGTTTGCAATAAATACCATTATTGTTATTACGAAATTCAATTAAAAACGATCATAAGTAATTATTAATTAAATCAATTAATAAAATGATTTAATTGGTATTGAAAAAATATAAACATATATTAAAACAACATTAATAAAAAAAATACCTAATGAAGTGTAAACTTGCCATAAGGTTAAATTTAAATACAAAAAAATCACTTAAACAAAGTTTATATTTTGCAAGACGTCTTATTCAATAAACACACCTGTTGCAAAGAAAAGTTGCTTGTGTTGCAATTATTTTTTTTTGTTACCATAAACATATTTTTGCTACATTTTTATATATTTTTTGCAAAGCATTATATCGAAATGGTCGAGAAACAAAAAAAAAACTTTCCAAACGGCTATTATTAATTATATCTAGTAAATATTCAGTTCTGTGAATTGAAAACAGTATTTCGGACATGTAAAACGCATTGCGTATTCAGATTCACATGGTGAGCAAAAATTTCAAATATGTGTTTATTCCAGTCGTTACAATAAAATGTACGCGTTCCGGGCATCTCGTTTTATCACCTTTCTAAATCCGCCGTTAAAAATGCAGTGCAATAAATTACGAAACGCATTTATATTCACCTATATAAATAATTATGTTATAAACGCCTGACAGAAAGAGATAGAGAAACATTATATGAAAAAAACAATACTCGCACATAAAGAGTTACATGCAAAAGAAACTATAATTACTGGAATCGAAAGTAAATATTTTGGAGGTCTACCTGTTCCGTGATGACTAACTGTTTTGCAAAATGAATGGAGAGTGAAGACAAGAATGGAATAACAATAAAATGCAGCAATTAAAATGTTAGCAATAGCTTGTTGCAGTAAAAACAATTTAGTTGTCAATACAAGGTATACACTTATGTATGCATTCAAGTGAAGTGAAAATGCAGGAATTGAGCATAATTGAATTAGCAATTTTTGTGGGCGCAGCAGCCTCTGGAGAAAACAGTTTTTGTTATATGATCGAAGAGACCTTTCCATTTGAGCAAAAACACGTTACGCAAACCAAAATGTATGTGGTTAGCGCAGAGATCGAGAGCCAGAGAAATAAAGATGTGTGTATTCGAGGATATAAATAAATTCTTGAATTAAGTTTGCAAAACAACGGTAACTTCATGAAAAAAGAAGTGCTTTAATACAAGTCGAAGCACGTGCCTAAAAAGTTTGTTTGACATCTGTCAAAATATTCTATAAATACTTTGGCTATAAATAAAAACGTAAACACGATCAATTTTGAATATATTTTGTTTTCTGCTGCTTTTCAAAACAAATGGTAATTTATTCTAATTTATTAAAAATGATACATTTATTGACTGAATCGCTTACGAAAATAGATGACGTCGGTTTAATATGCGAGTAGCTGGGAGTTGTCTCAATTGTCGTCTGTTTGCGCAAAACACAGTAGCTAGAATAAGTAGCCAAAACAACTCAATATAATTAGAAGTTTGGGCCAAGTCTCGGAAAAGTGAAAATTGTAATGGTTTGCGCAAACTTTGGCACCGCATCGAATTTATATTTTTGTAAGCAAATAGTTGCCGCAATCTGCATAATACTGTATAAACTCAAATGGAGTTTAATTAAGTTTATACAAGGGATCCGATTTATTGATTATGTTCAAGGTGCAAGACGAACCGTGCAAGTGCACATGAAATGAGTGCAGTCTCTTGGAACTCGGTAGAAAGAAAAATGCACACAGCAGATTAGTGCTAATGGATGAGCTTGATATTCTCTCGTATCTGAAATATCGAGCTACAAGCCGCAAACTGCGGAGTGGAGCGAGGTTCGTCGAGATTTCATCGGATTAAGATTTATTTACGATCAAATGTGTCGGGAGACGCGGAGCGGAATTATTGTCATCGATTTTCCTCGACGTTGGAAAACGTAATAATGTAATAACCTGTCACACCCGCATTAATAACGAACAGGAAAACTAGATTTGTTTCGAAATTTTCCGGACTTTCATAATATTCTTATGCTCAATCAAAGTTTATCCAACATTTTTCAATTATTTGTAATTAAAAAGAGATCATCCGACATATTTAAAATACTATTCTAAATAATTATAAACTTCGAATGGTTTAATTTTCAAATAAATTGAAGTTAAATAAACAATCTAGTTTTTTGATTTGTAAGCTTATTACAACCACACCTCGCTTTGCGGTCTAGATGCGTTCCACGAAACTTGGCCGCAAAGCAATAAGCCGTATAAGGAATCAATTATTGCGCTTGCGCAAGATTGGCAACATGTAGATATATCGACATCGAAAACAACTTTTTTTGCCGTTATAGCGAAAAATTTTAGGCCGTAAATCGAGAACGTGCCTTAATTGAAGAGGACCGTTATAGCGAGGTATGGGTGTATTAATATTTCTTATTGTTAACAATGTACATCCATTATAATACTTGTGATAAATTTTCAATTGTACACTATTAAAATTGACAAACTACCAAGTCCATAAATATTTGAAAAGCAGCATGAAACTAAATCAATTAATATTCATATTACATCTTTTACAATCATTATATCCTTTTAAAGTCATAAATTTAAAAAAAGTGAGTTAAATCTGAATTTAAATTAACTATATATTTAAATAAATTACCTTACCGACCTTTAGTAAACTTTCAATAATTGAATTCAAATCTTTGATCGCAGGTTTGCAATTAAACGCGACTATTGAAAGGATGCCGTTTCAACTTCCCGGTATATTTAAATTCTCTGCACGTAATAATTTCAGGTATAGCAGATCCAAGGTCTATTATATAAAACTTGACCGAACACAGGGCTTTTGTTCTACTCCATCCCATTGTACCTCGCGTATGAAGTAATTATGTTGTGTGTGTTTATTTTTTGCATCTCCTTTCAGAGCCGACAATTTCCAAGCGTGGGCATATAAATATGCCATTGCTACATTAATTCCGAAGAATGGAACTGTGACAGCAGCGGCAACGAAAAAGTAAAAGAACAGCACAGAAAGAAACCTTCTCTCAGCTGTTTTGGTATTATTGCGTCTAATAAGCATCTTTCGTGACCCAGTCTATTAACGGAACGGCGTCTCGCTTGTGAAATACAATATAATAATGATGATTGTTTGGATACATATATATGTTTTATGCTCTAAATTTGCACGGTTCTAGCGGGGGGTGGCATTTTCCACTTCGCAATATCCTTTCCATCAGTTATTCCGCGACTTTGACATATGGGACTACTTTGAAAACCACTATAAGCTGACTTGGCATATTCTATCCTCATCCCATTCAATTCCCAACTATACATATCGATTTCCTATACCCTGTCTCTGATATAAAGTCACGAAGCCAGGGCGGATTGATAAATTGAATCGGGACTCTGCTGGGTGGTAATTTCGTGATTAATTCAATTCCTTCCTCTAACATTCCCGCATTTGTTTCTTGTTTTATTTCCCTCTTCCATTCACCTTTGTTTGGCGTGGGAAATGCACCTGGCCTTACGGAACGTAGCGAAATGTTCGTATCTTCTTTAAATTGGATTGGATTCCTCATTTCATTCCCTCTACACAGATCTACATTTTTTTTTATTAAGATGCGTATTTTTCAGGATAAAATTGCTAGATCACTAAGACATTACTAGAAATATATGCAATTTATGAGTTAAATTTTTAAAACGATAAATACTTCAATCAAGCGGTGATATTTTGAAACAGCTGATATTTTTAACTTGTTTCATAATCTTTTATATTTGTCTGTTTGTGACATATTAATATTTTAATGAAAATTATATAAATTAGACATTAGTGAATTTGTATTTGTGTAAATTATACAAATTTACATTGTCTTCAAAATCAATGAAGTTTTATAATTAAAGAATAATTTCCAAACAGTTTTATCATTTTATAATAGTATTTATTATAATATTATTTTAGTCTCTTTCAGCAATAGGACATTTAATAACTTTGTTTTGCAATATCTGGACATTTCTGCGTTTCGAGAAATCTTTGGAAACCTATAATTTACTAGCATTTACATGCATTTGACATATACTAAAGCACGAATATGACCTTTGTCTTCGTGAAATGAACAGCGCAGTAAAATAACAGTAAAGACGGCAATTGAAAAATATAACATTGTATCCAAAAATAATCAAATACCAGGAGAAATATGCTTAATAATCATTAATTATTTTACAATGAAAAGGGCCAGAATAAATACTTTATAATGATAATTTCTTTGGAAGTGTTTTTTTATGTAAATCTGCATTTTTTTAATCTAGCCATTCCTTATGTAATGGAAGGAAATGCTGCAGTCAATAGCCCTTTGTAACAGTTTATTTTTAAGTTTGTTTCGATATAAACCTATATATAAAATATTATAATAAATAGTGGATTTACAAATGTTTTTTGTCCTATAAAATGATTTAACCAGGCCACCGTAATGTACCATATACGATAAACAGATTGTCTATAGTACAAACATCAACACTCGTAATCTGTTGGTTGAGAATAATGACCAACTGTATCTTAGAAGATGAAACCACTTACCAGAAGAGGTTCAACGTAATATTTATTGATCTGCATGCAGTATTTCATGGGTTATTAATGATAACAAAACATGAATTATCTTTGTTGAAACCTGTAGACTGTCATTGTAATAGCCAACCTTTATGTCAAATTCTCGAATTGAATAGCAGGCTAATGATGAAGTTCAAAGCGATTTGGAGAGAAAGAGCAGTGATAGTCAGCAGGCATGAAATTAGCGTGTACATGCGTTTCGTATTCCATGCGCGTCCACCACCAACCAGAGCCAGACAAAAAGTTTTCGAAACTGGTTCCTCTCCTCTGGTTCGGTTTTGAAGACAAGGCCGTCGCTGCACGCAAGGTCACGTCTGCTGCGATCTCACTTTGAATACCGAGCTAAATTATCAAAAGATAAAGAATTCCACCCTGCACACCGCCCAACAAAAGGGTTTCGGAATGGTTTAGTGTAGACGGTGTATGGAGGAGGATGGGAGAGTAATAAAAGAGAAAAATTCTATCCAAAAGGTTTTATCGCACTATGGAGAATAATGATAAAGCCACTACGCCGGGCGCTCAACGGACTTTGCATGTTATTCACTCGCCCATTACTTACAAAATACTTAATTAAAATCTATTTATAACATTCTCATACTCCCATGCGCACACATATAAACATTACACAGCTTTGGTTAAAGAAAGAGGGGATTCCCATTAGAAGCACAGAACTCGTTAATAGCTATTCTTATTGGTGGAATAGATATTATTATGTTTTGATGTAAAGAAAATCATAAATCAAATACAGTTCCATCCATTAACTAGGAAAGTAGAGTTTCGTATACAAAGCCATAATAACAACCTACATTCAATGTATGAAGAAAAAAACGCAAACATAATGATGACTTACAGTTTCGGTTGATTACAGATACATGTTTGGCTCGATTTTACAACAGTTGTTTCACTTAAATTCATTAGACCTTAACAAACACATTTACAGGTTGTATCAATTTCAAAAGCAATTCATCATATCGTTTCATTATGTACATATGCTGATGCTAGTAAACATTTATTACAGTTCTCTTAACTTTAAATATATATTCTGCACGATAAAAAAAAACTATCTCTATAGCTTATAACACATAAATAACACATTAATTCTAGAAGACTAAAACTAAATTATTTTGTAATTAATTTATTAAAATAATATTTACTTAAGTTAATTAAGAACTATATAGCCACAGGTCTAATTGTAATAAATAAATTAATTTAGTTTTCTCTAATTATAACTATAATAAGAATGCTAGTATAATTACATTTTTAGGGCAGAAAGAGCGATGGTCTATAGCCCTTTGCAGCAATAGCAATGATTATATTTTCTTTTCTATGTATTTCCATTATTTTCAGATTATATTTTTCTTGTGGTTATTGCGATAAATATTAATAGTATAAAAAATGTTAGTTCTTTCAACTATCAATGTTTCATATACATGCAAAATCAGGAATACAGATATTGATTGTGACTAGTATTATTAACTAGGTTCCTAAATACGAGATTGAAATTATCTCGTCCTAATTACCAAGTAATCAGTACTATAATTAGTAGGCTTTATTAGTTCAACGTATGGTGGTTTTACTTACAAATTATTCAATCCTGTACCTTTGATCTTATGCTAGATTTAGTTGGTTTATACATTTAAAAAACTATAATTAATATAACATAAATTATATAAATGAAATAAACTTCACTATACTAACTTTATAAAGACTGTCACAAGCATATTTACGTGTTGTACAAATTAAATTAGTAATTTTTGTTCATTTTATTTTGTAAATATTGCTGCATGATATTATATTTTGCGCATTTCATATAGCTTTAGTTAAATATGGCTCCTCTGACGTAAAAAAACAATTTTATAATAGAAACAACGAATTGAATATACTATAACAACTCGCATATTATGCAATTTGAAATCGGACTAATGGATGATATTTTCAAACCTGAATATAGTGAATACACAATGATCGAAGCCGTACTAAATAAGGCATATAATGTATGGATCTTCTACATTAAAATGCATAACTTATTTAAAAAAACCATTTGGAATATACAGCTATCTACATTTATAAAAACGAGAGAGTAATTTTATTATTGAAAATTTTAGCCATTGTAGTAATTAAGAAATAACACTTTCCATTTACTATATTAAGAAATGAAAACTTATTAATACATTAAGTGTATAAAACGCAAATACAAGCAAGTTTAATGTTAAACAAAAATTGCAAAATTGTTATTGTTATCGTATGTAGAATAGAAGAGTAATTACGAATGAAAGTAATTATAAATAATTATGTTTTGAAAGATTTCGTAAAATGTAGTAATATTTTACAGAAATATATATTTTCATTGACAATTAGTCGCTCTATTTCAACGGTTAACTTTAGCCCGAAGCTTCGGAACTATGTGGAATTGCTCGGGTCCGGTACGTATACTTCTGTAATTTTGAAATATCCGAGCATAGGTTAGAGGGGTGGTGATAATCGGAGTTCAGTCCAAGTACGAAAGTCTTAATCGAAAGGGCGAGATGGTGGAATGAATCAATTTCCGATTATAAATACACCCGGGCTAAGGAAATGGTTAGACTCGTGCGCAAACCGAGTCGGTCGTGTACGGGCTAACAACCGGCAGACACAGTTCGCAAATGCGAGCTATCGTAGCAAAGGAGTGATTGCGGGAAGAGAGGGAGGATGAGGAACGGAAGGAACGTATGGTGGGTGAGCAGTGCGCGAGAAAAGGAACAAGGAATGGTTGGATCGTTGGGGGCGGCGAGGGGAAGTGAGACAGGGTCCTTTGCCCCGCCGCACTCTGGATCTATTTCGGGCTCTGGCAATGTGTGTTGCTGCACCAGCGACATTAATGGACCCGCGATGTCAGCGATATGACCTTGACCTTAGTCGGTACGAGTCTGCGCACCGCCTCCGCCACAGGTAAACTCCACCGCTGGTGCTTACTTCCGATCAATATTGGTGTCTGTTCCGTCTTGGCATCTATCCGTTAAACGCCGACTCTTCGTGATATGCATTCGATAAGGGGAATCCCCCCGGCGAACAGCTGATTTCCTATATGGATTTTTAGCCTCGAAGCTCCGCGAACCGCCATCCTCTGGGTCGCGTTTAAGTGACAATCGTCGCCGGATCAAACCACCCCCTTCACACCGTTCATCCGCCATCCTCTATCACCCTTTCTTCCTAAGGTTTCGAGGGTCACGTATGCAAAGTAAACATTGCGTGCGTGCATGCATAGCTTTTTCTGCGCGGTAATTAGGCTTCAGTGATTCACGCGCTTCAACCCTTTTTCCAACCGGACGACCATTAACGTATAATGGGGGACCGCCCTCGCTTTCTTTCTATCTCTTTCTCATCCCTGCACTCGCCCCACACTCTCCAACTATTTATCTATCTCGCAGTCCTCTTAAATTAAATCAACCATGTCGAAAAACTTTAAGACTCTGTATCTTCTGAAACAACTTAATTCTATCTTTCCGCTACGTGTTGGATTACATTATAGCATATATATACCAAAGCTCACTATTATTATACTACCTACTGTAATATTTATTAGTTGATTAAACCAGCAAGATGATCTAAACATCTACTTTTTTATTTATATTACTAATTGCAATATACATTATTGAAATATAAATTAGAAACAAATAGAGTAGTATGTACCTCAGTATACGACTTTTGTTCGGTAGACGACTTAATTAAATTATACTCAACTTTACAATACAATGTTATCACACATAAGAGACATGAGAAGAAATACACAAAGTTCTTTACATAGATTTTTAATAAAAGTTGCTGATCCTAGTTAAACGCGACAGAAAGTGGGGAAATTAAAACCCTGAACGGAATAAGATTGAATGGATTTTATTTTTGTTTTTATATTTTAGTATTAAAGAGTTTGATTTAATGATTTAAATAATATAATGCAATATAATAACTCAAAGCATTATTTAATAATATTATTTTGAGTTGATATTTAAATAAATTCGTAAAAGCGACAAGTAGATGTATTGATGTTCGTTAATATTAAACAGTTTCGTATCCCCAATTTTGAAAATTTCACCGTATTAATTATGAAGCAATTATTAGTTGAATTAGTAGGCGCAGCTTAATTAGTTTCACGTATGGCGGTTTCACCGAAAATTATACAATCCCTTCTCTTTGATCTCACGCTAGATTTAGTTGATGTACGGGTTTATACGAAAAATCATAATTAATTAATGTAGCCGAAATTAATTAGACGTAATTAACTTCACATGTTTTTTGTATTGCAATATATGCTTGACGCAATTATTGGAACCATTCGGAATAAATACAAAATGCAGTACAATAAAATCGCTTTACAACAATATTTCAGTTATTTACATTGCAAAATAACAGATATTGATATATTTATTAATTCTAGTATCTACAAACACGATTAGAGAGAAAGTTGATCTGTCAGTTATGTAATTCAATAAACTTTCGCGAACTTTTTCAATTAGGAAGAGATATTTAATACAGCTTCATAACAAAATAATGTTTATAAAACATATTTTGAATGAAAATATCATGATTAAATATAAAACAATAAGATTTAGTAAAATAGAAATAATTTCAAGTTTTTTTAATTAATAATTATTCCAGTGAACTACCAATGCTAAATTATATAGAAAATTGAATATAATAAATCTTGAATAAATATGAAAACTAAAAATTGAATGACCTAAGCACATTAAAAAATATTAATCAAATTACTTCGAGGCCTTTTATAGATCAATATAAATACATGTATATAGATTTCTTTTATAATGAATATAAGACATTAGTATGCAATTTGAAGATGTTCCAGTACTAAGTATTTGAATCTTGAAAGGATTCAGAAAAACAAGGTAAGAATTTATTAATAATGATAATAACGATTTCCAATATATAAGAAACCATATGATATAGAAAGAAAATTGTGATTTTCCAATAATCAAATTAAAAGATCTGATTCGAAGCGAGTTCGACAGGACGCATTTGCGAAATTCGTATTCCAGTCTATCCAAGCTGTGCAGCACACACACACACAAAAAATAAGCTAGGAAGAGTAATAATAATGATAATAACGAAAATGGAAGGTTCGTATTCCAGGAAGCGAACACGTGAAGAAAGTTCATCGCTCTCCTTTTTCCTCGTTCCACTCTCGCGTGTTCCCTATTCCCTGTGTGCAATATACCGAACGCTGATGGAAATCCGCGATTGATCACCCGGCCCCACACCCCCGGGTGCCCCCCGAAACCAAAATCGATATGTTCTCCTCTCAAGAAATCACAAAAGTTTTAGTTTACTACTCCATTGCATTTTACTATTCAGTGGATAGTGTTTAATTTTGGAAAGAAACGTAAACCTGGAATGGATTCCCGTAAAGTTCTGCAAATGGAATTACTTTCCTCCTTTTCCCCACTAATTCTATCTCTTAATTCAATAAATTCTATAATTGCAAACATTGCTTTCCAATTTTTATTTAGGTGAATTTAAAAACTCATATTTTTTTCATTAGGTCAGTATTTTTAAAGATATTTAATTAGTCTTTTAAATAGATACAAAATATAACACAATGTATCATTTATACGTAAACTTAAAAAAAACAAACCCTTCAAATTGGGCATACGAATAGGCGCAACAGCGTTATTGTGAATTGGCGTAAATTGAGCCGACGTAAACCGAAGACAACCTGTATACTAATCATTTGGATAAAAATACTAATAATTCTGACAAAATAAATAATAATTATATAATAACGACAAAATTAAAATCCAGTCATCCGTAAACTGAGACGTAAAGTAATCCTTAGATTATCATTGTAAACTTTAAGAAGCTGTCACAGTATCAATTGAATGTACTGTGGCAGCAAGTTTGTTTTCGTTGGCCTCATCATTCTTCGGTTTTATTACTTATTAGAGAGAAAAGGAAGAAATTCTTACGAGCTGAATTATTAAATTGCCGCACTCTGGATTACTTTTCAGCGAAACACAATGAAAACTTACCGCTTAATTAGCCGCCTGGAAAATGGGCCGCGAGAAAAAAGGAAGTGAACGGTGACGAGACGGGCGGGATAAGAAAACGTAGCTCGGAAACTCACCTGGAACAAAGTGAAAATTTTATGAATAAGTAAAAAATGTTTAGGGAAGTTTAAAGCTACAAATACAACAACCGCCCCCCAACTTCCTCTCACTGTCTCAAGAGAAACAGAAATGGTATAGAGTGAATGCATGTATTATTCAACGAGTTTTAACAATTTCTTTTAATTTTCTTTTATTTCGGTTGAATATCTTATAGTAAACGAGATGCGAGAAAAACGCATTTAAAATTTAAATGCATTCAAATGAATATTATTTGTAGAAATATAATTCCAATAAATTTCCGGAATTTTCTTGCATTTCGAATAGTAATTTACCGGATTAAGGGCACCTCCATTTAAGAAACACTATTGAACAAAATTACACCCATATCTCGCTATACGGCCACTCTTTATATGGTATTTCGCTACAACGGCTCTCTTCAATTAAGGTAACGTTTTAGATTTACGGCCTAAAATGTTTCGCTATAACGGCAAAAAAAACTTTTCCATGTCGATATATCTACATGTTGCCAATCTTGCGCAAGCGCAATAATTGATTCCTTATACGGCTTTTCGCTTTGCGGCCAAGCTTCGTGGAAAGTATCTAATATTATCTAATAATATTTCTCACCTCATATTCACGTTTGCCCTTATTTAAACCAACCAATTTATTACAATAAACTGTTTTCAATAGTGGAATTACATTTTTATATAATAACAATAATAACACAGTGCATTCAGTTGTCATGTCAAAATGAAATCCGTTTGGAGCTTTAGTGGAGTACAAAAACGGGAGCAATTACATAGATGCAATAATAATTGTAACCGGGCACCCTTTGTGTTCATTTTGTTGGGAACGGATGAAAGGAAATTCACAATATTTCAATTAAATCAAAAATACTGTACGCACGCCAATCCATTTTTGTTTTTCCACGAATGCAGCGTATTCATCTGGATTTATTTTAATATAAACGCCCGAAACAAAATTCATTTATGCCATAATGAACTTACTTTAATTAATGCCGATGATTGTGCTGCGACCATTCAATTTACAGTAATGACATTTAACGAACGGTACTGAATAATAACAAGAGCAGCACAAAATCGAATACAATATGAAAAATATATACGTTGCTATATTTCACAACAGAAATACTGCAAATTGAGGCAGAAAGTGTTGGGGATAAATTGTATATTATTTATTATATAATATTGTTTCAGAATGTTTCATATATTGATCTGCCGATGTGAATACAATTACGCATTCTAACCTTAGCTAACTAAAGACAAGTATTTGATAAAGAAGGAAATAAAATAATTATACAGTTAACCCTCCTATAACGCGGTGAGTGCGTACCGCGTTATATAGAAACCGCGCTATAAGAAACTCGGATTTAACCGTACAAACCAGGTTAATTCGTAGCGTGTTCTATGGAAACCGTCTACCGCGTTGTATGGAAACTGCGCTATAAGAAACTCGGAATTAGTACAAATCACATCATTCGTACGTCGTTATATGGAGACCAATAAATACAAAAGACAAGATAAATTATAAATTATTTTTATTGAATTTGATTGAATGAAAGAGTTCATATAAGGATTGATAAAAAAAATGAAACAAGAACTAAACTAAAAGACTGTTTTTCAACAAAAACAATGAAGACTTGTAAAATTATGTAACCTTTCAACAACTCATCCTCGCTGTCAGATATGAGTCGCCTAACTCGTCTTCTTTTAATGGGCAAAATGTCTTCATTGCTTAGTTCATTTTCACATTGGTTTTCGATTGTAGCTTTTTTTCTAACTCCACTAAAACATCTCTATAGGGAGCTAAGCAATTTCTTAACTCTCTTTTAAACTTTTCGCTGCGCACCGTTGTACGATCAGTTTGAATGAAATTAAGTTCTAATTCTTTAGCCAAATTTAGCCCTTTTTACACATCTTGTAAATCGAGATCTGGCACCCATTCGTTTTCCTTATTTTCGTTTACCAATGCTGCGCGGAAGGAACTGATGGGATGCTGTTGAACGGAAACCGCGCTATAAAAGTACCGCGTTATAGGAGGGCTGTCGCAATTTCAGCTCCGCGTTATATGGAAACCGCGTTCTGAGAGCACCGCGTTGACTGTACGATGGTTGACTGTACTCATCTCCGTCTATAAGAATAATCCTAATCGGGATTAAAAAACCGGTTTTCAAATATAATAAAGTTTGTATAAAAACGGTTCCAAAAATTCGACATACCCTAAATTTAATATTGTTATAGACTTGTTCATGGTATAGACTCTTTATGGTATACATCAGAGTCCTGACCTTGAATAAATGAAATATACCCATACCTCGCTTTACGGCCTAGATACGTTCCACGAAACTTGGCCGCAAAGCGAAAAGCCGTACAAGGAATCAATTATTGCGCTTGCGCAAGATTAGCAACATGTAGGTATATCAACATCGAAAAAGTTTATAGCGAAACATTTTAGGCCGTAAATCGAAAACGTGCCTCAATTGAAGAGGGCCGTTATAGCGGAATGCCGTATAAAGAGCGGCCGTATAGCGAGGTATGGGTGTATTGTAAAAATGTAATCATTTCTGTCATGGAATTGAGTAAGACGATAATTCTTTTTATTTTCCAAATTAATTAACTGCATAAACTGTGCATTTCAAATTAATGAACTTTACAAAACTGTGTTTACTACATTAGTTTACGATGCACAATGGGCAACTTAATTGCATTTCGATAAAAATCTAATTAATATATGCCGCTTTCAACATGCCAATAAATTGAAAGTGGCAAAGAGTGAGACGGAGAAAGGAGTTGGAAAATGTGATGTAAGAAGGGAGTGTCAAGTGTTCCATGGCAAGCTAAACTGGTTTTTTTGTATGCTCTTGTGTGCATTCAGCAGAGTTGCGATTAATTTGAATGTCAATGTTAAAGTTGTTTATACAATCATATTTTTTTTTCTCTCGAAATATAATTATCTCTTCATTTTATATACCTATACGATAAATGTATATTATACCAAACTTATATCGGGACAAGGTTAAAACCTGTTACGTACGGCGATGTATAAATCCGAAAGATAAATGCATACGCATCGCGAACAACAATATACGAAATGTGGTCGACGATTGTGTAATCAACAAAACAACATCAGCAAAAAAATATGCTTATAATTAAATATTATAATTAGTATTTCGGTCGACATCTCTCTCGCTCACTGTTTGCAACGAAAACAGAATACATTAAATAGATATACGGTTATTTGCATGCAAGTTGAATTTTTCGTATTGGAGGTATCGATAAATACACTCGTTACCGTGGACAAGTCAATATTTGCAGATTCAATTTGTCGTATTTATCCAAACATCGAATGGAAGAAATGAGAAAGAAGCGCTTTGATGTTCTGGAATTATTGCATAACGATATTTGCGGAGGATCGTAAACTCTCACAGACGATGCGCAGTATTTGAAGTATTTTTAATCTTACTTGTTGAAAAATAATTAAAAAAATATATAATAATAAATAAACAACAATCACAAATGTGTAGATATACTTAACAGAGAAAGAAGTATAAATCCTGTAGTTTAAAAACATCGAATCAAGATCACTTTCGAGTCCTTGTTGACCAATAAATTTATAAAATTATATTCTTCTAATAAAAATTCCAAAACAATATTTTCGTGTGCAAAACTTTTTGAAAAAGTTTCACATGAACTATTTTTTTTTCTAACAAATCTTTTTAATGGCATTGTTTTCCACTAGAGGTAATTCCTAGTGGGATTATTTTTTAAGTTTTAAGTGTTTGTCTCTGTGATAAGTTGGGTAATTTAGGCCCAAATCTACTGGACTTTCCAAGTGAAACTCTTAATCGCTTTCGTAGCAAACACATAATTCTTCTAGTTACTATAGTTTTAGTAAAATAACAGAGTTTAATTAAACATTGAAAAATAACTAACGATAAATTTAGAGTTCAGTTAAATTTGTCTAATAAACAAAAACTATTACAAAATGATGGTTTTTTTTTTCCAAATCGTTAATACAATAAAATTTACTTAAATAACGAGACAGAAATAAATATATTTTGCTGTTTATTCTCATTAAGCAAAAAAATAACGAAATAAAAATAATATTTTCTATATTGTAATATTATTTTCGCAATAGAAAACCTTTTTTAAATAATGCTATTTAAAAAGAATAATTAAGAAGTATTTTGTATTTATTACTGTATTAGAGCAAAGGGCTATGGTCAGCGGTATTTGCATTCACTATTAAGTTATATTTATTTATTCAAAATTAAACAAGGTAATCTTAGAACAATAGTAAACAAAACATGATAATTCTTCGCTAAATAAAAACTAGTTTCAATTTCAAACTTCTTAAAACACCTAATAATCCCTTTTTTTATATATTATTACTATATTTTCCTTGAGAACATTTCATGATGAAATTAATTCCATTTGTGCGTTTGTGATGATCGTAAGTATAGGGGCAAAAGACGTAACAGATATGACAAAAACTGAAATGAATTTGACATTGCTTTATGCGAACCTAAATCATAAAGCAATGAAAGAGTATATGGTTGCAAGGCAATAAACATTTATTTTGATGGGACTGCTACTGGAATATCGAACTCACTTCACAGGACTGTCTTATTTACAATACGAGAAAATTATGATGTACAAAGCAAAAACAACAGAAAATAGTCTAGAATATCTCTTCTAGCAGCACCAACAAAAAGTGTACAAGGCTAAAGAAAGAGGAGCAACGATTAAAAACTAACCACTGCAACATTGCAAATATAAGGTGAACCAAGATCGTGAGCGTTTCGTTAAGAAAATGCAATGGATAATGTTTCGCAAAACTAGTTTTATTCAGCTCACAGACAAACACAGATAGTCGTAAACTAAAGATGCAAGGCGGGATACGATGGATTGATTGGAACTCACTAAATGTATTCTATTTTATGGCCGCCCTTCAATGCGAGGATCATCTGGAAGGACTTTTTTATGCATGTATTTTTTTTTCGTTATATTTAAAGTAACTCTAATAAAAGCTTCGGCGACTGGAACACATTTTGAAAAAAAAAGAGAACGTATTTAGGGTACATGTGCCGAATTTGTATTTGTAAACAAAATGCAAAACTTTACTGGAAGCTTGCCAAAAAAGGATCAATGTCGCGCACGTTCTCATTTTTACAGATAATACTGCATTCACAAGAAATAATCTTATTTTCTATAAAGTTTAACATAATTATTATATTAATTCATCAATGATTTAAAATTTTTGGTATAAATTGGTATAAAAAATAATTGAAATTAGGGAGACGCAGTTATAACATGGATGTATACAAAAACCGGTTATCGAATGTTAACTTTCCCAAGAAACCGGTTTTCGAATCTTAACTTTCCCACGAAACCGGTTTTCTGTTAATAAAAAAATCGTTCAGTATAATTTTCTCAGTAATTTTTTAGTCTAACACATTCGAAAATGAAAAAATAAAAATATCGAATTTTACAATTTTCTTCAAGAAAACCAGTTTTACAAAAATATTATAAATGAATATTTGTAAAAATAAAAATTTCTAAATTTTTGAATAGTAGAAACAATATTTATTGCAATTAGAACCATTAGAAAAATACAAACCGAAAATAATTTAAATACATGAAATATTATTTTTGCTATTGCTACAAAGGGCTATAGACCATAGGTCTTTCTGTCCTAAATTTTCTATTTGTTAAAATATTTAAAAATAAATTTTATAATATTAAAAGTATATTATATTTACTTTTGTTTATATATTGTAAAGCGAAAAATAAAAACTAACATTGCTTAAATTGAATTAAGATCACTTTAAATTTCAAAAACAATATATCGAAACTTTCTTAAACCTTCAAAATAAAAAAATACTCCATTAAAAGGTTCTTCAAATCAAATAATCAAATATTATTGTAACTGACCTTCAATATTGTAATGCAAATATGAGTAATATTACGTATAATGTTGTTATTTCCTGTTGATGATAATGTCAAGAATATTTTACCGTTTATAATCCATTTACATAATTCTTTTAGCATTACACGAATTGCTAATAATTTGCACTAATTTAATGTACGACAATTGTGTAAAATAAAAACATTAATTAATCTCAGCCAAAAGATTCACATTAATTGTCAATAACAAAAAATTAAATACGTTAGGTTCAAAATTGAAATATAATGAAATTACAACATAAATTAATTGTAATTAAGTTAAACGAAATTGTTTGTTTACGTATTATTAGTATGTGTATTCGAAGCAACGATATGACGTTTAAAAATAATGTATTATACACAAGTATATTACTTTTTGTAATGTATGTGCAAGAGTGAGAGAGAGGAGACTGCTGTCACTGGGCCATATCATTTATGAACATTTGAACAGTTTATTTATATTTAGACCTGATATCTTAATTATACTAGCTTGCAGTGCTCTGATATACGATATCTCTGCACGCATGTAATTCGAACTGGAATTATACTATGAATTATATTATAAGTATGCACACAATATGGAAATAACTATTGTTGTGAAGTATTTTAGAAGGAGAATAACTTAAGAGCGTGAAATGGCGTCGGTAAAAATAGCGAAAAATGATTAAAAAAAAGAGAGAATCGCTGTTTACGTGGATTCTGTTTTGATAACATTTTTCGTCATTTTTAAAATATGCTTCCACAACAACAAGCTTAATGCGAAAACACTTTTTTACAATAATTTTATATCTACTCTTACTGTTTTTAGCATTTCAAGTATTGTGGATAGAGTTATTAAATTTTAAATTATTTTCGTAGTAGATGATCTACATTGATTTTTTTAACATTATTTCAATATTTATTAAATTTCGCTCATATTTAAAATAAATGTATTCAAATTACACAAATCTAAACATAAGTTACTTTCTATGAATAAATTCCAATATAATATAAAAATTGTATGTTAAAAAGAAAAATCTTCGTTGCAAAGAAAGAAAACGCAGACTTCTAAAAGGAAACTTTAGAAGAAAATTCTAAACACATCACAAATAACAACTAAAATATCAATAAATTGAAAAGGATGAAAAACTAATATCTAAAATATAATGAAAATAAAGTCATTAATTAACAGTATACCCCGATAAAAACATGGAAAGATAACTTATAGAAGAAGGAATGAACAAAGTTTGAAAAGGAATTCCTGCAATTGCTGTTTCAGATGGATTGCCTAATTATATTTAACTGCAGAAAAGTTTAACCAAGAAAGTCTCGGGGATACGACATAATCTCTAGAAAACTATTAAAGAAACTGTAACAAATCAACGGAAAGTGGTCAGACTTGCTGTAATTTTTAAATCTAGGAAATCGAAAAGTACAAATATAATTATTATAATTGTATTGGCTTCTTAAGGAAACAGTATATTTACGAAGTTTTTTAACACAGAACTAAAGTTAAACTAATTCGAGCCTTAAATATTAAATCATCTTTAAAATATACAAATCGTAAATATGTTTTGAGAAATTAAATTGAAAGAAAAGAAATCCTAACATTTTACTTTCATGAGGACTAAAAGAATATAATTTAGTTAGAAAACACATTTAAACTTAAAATTAAATTTCAACTTAGATTCAGAAAACGGTGAAAATAAACTATTGATTTTCGAAATCCGTGATGGTATGAAATATATTGAAAGTACTCCAATATATTCAATAATTGACAAAAAGAACAATATAACAATATAATCAAATATAAATAAATGATACCAAATTTGAAAACCTAAATAAAAATCGATGAAATATAAAGAAAATCAAATCTATCAGACAAAAATCCAATGTTGATTTAAATGAAACTAATCTTTTATCATAAATAATAAAGCATAATCGGAAATTAATGACCATAATCATGCCTCCATGTTCTATATCATAGAATGTACCTATAATGTATATGTATAATGTATATGTATTTGTACAGAAAATATAGCTTTCACAAGCAACATTTTTCAACTCACCAGAATTAAATTAACTGTCACTCTAGATCAAATAGAAAAGTTACTGCAATCCCATTATTAACACTAATTCAATTGTTATATAATTCTCCCGATAAAGTCACACATCACTAATAAATTATCGACAAAAAAAAACTATTGAACTTTTATATCTCATACCCGTTTCACAACTGACATTTTTTTGACAACATATCAAAATCACTTGTTTGTTTTACATAAACCGCTTAAAGAAAAAACACGAAGAAAAAAATACAATCATGCTTTATGTATATTTTTGTTGTTATAATCTATTTACTGATTACAAAGTACACTTCCTCTGTCATCTGCTTACAGATAATAACAATATTGCAGTAGATGATAACAAGTCGAATCTATGTATAAAAACATATTCGACTTATAAATAATTTTATAAATAATTCAAATGCAATAAGAACAGAAAGATTAAAAGAAACGTAAGTTTTTTTTTGTAATTAGAGGCTTTCCATATCGGGTAACACACCACATCCTTTACTGCGAGATAAAAAAAAAACGATATTTTTAAGAAGTATGTTACGTAAGTCGAATAGAGTTTTAGCAAATCATAATCAATGATATCGCTTATTTTTAACCTGAATAAGGTTAACATGTATCCAAAATAATTATAATTTAATGATAAATATTCGTTCATTATAGATAAAAACAAAAATTGTTTGATAATTAATGACCGTTAATGTTGTGCATTTGATTTCACTTTAGTATTTATTCGAGCAAAACGGAAAACGTTAAAAAAAATACATGCGTATATTTGAAACGGCAGACGGCATGAGCAACGGAAGCCGTCATAAAGTATAACTTTCACACTAAAAAGCTAATTGCTTCTACGTAACAGACAAATTCCACTACGCCAATTTAAATTAATTAAAATTGAGAGAATGCAAAGGACGGAGAGAACAATAATAGCAAGAACACGTGAAAATTGTATAAGTGCGTCAATAAAATAAATGCAATTGCGGATGCGCGCCTCTCGTTACGCTCCTTGTTGTATGTGGAGGAAAAGTACATTTGTTTTGCGATATTAAATTATCCTTTTTACTTCTGTTTACCGTGTAAACTATACAATATAATTAAAAAAGTTTCGTACAAGTCTGGCATGGAAGTTCCACTCGATCTTAAAGTTTTCAACAATTTTTGTGTTTACATCCCGTCCCCGTTTTCTCACCAAAACCTCCCTCCACGCTCCTCGATCCATCCTTTTTTTTATTTTCCTCCTTCATTGCATAGAGGGAGCACACGGAAAAACAAACAACTTGAATCGTACGTTTGCACTTCACGAGTTCTCTCTCTGCTCTATATAACGCAATTCCCAGCTTCTAATTGAGACGGATTGTTATTTCATTTCCTCTCACAATCTCCGCCAATTTTAATCAAAAGACATTTAACTATGCGCATGCTGCTGCGAAAACGAAAATAGAGCACCCTTAAAATCGAATCAAAATTGAACGCGGCCAATCTTAGCATAATTCCATATTTATGCATCTTAATGCTTCCAACTTAAAATCGCATTAATATCTCGTTCATCTTGTATAGCAAAAAATCCTAATAGAATATCTTATTTCTCAGTTTAAAGAGTATTCAAATTGAAAGCATAGAACAAACATAAAAAAATTGTACGTTAAATAATATATTACAATAATCTCCGATAAATATAAAACAACAATTAGTCCATTTTTTTACTTTTGGTCTAAAAAATATAACAATACAAAAATTACATAAATTACTGTATTCCTAACTATATATATTCTTTTTCCCTTCCTACTTTGCATATATATATATAAATTAAAAAAGGTGCCAAACTAATAGCTTTTTGTCTTTATAAATCATACAGTTTGCATCTTGATATAATTCACTAATGAAGTATTCCATTTTTGTGTTGTTTTCGGACGCATTTGTTCAAGCGTAAAAGAACGCGCCAGGTCAAGCAACATGCTAGATTGGTAGTAATCATTTCCAAAATATTCAATAAATTCAAAGTGAAACGTAAAGTACAATACTTGGATTCTCTTGGATGACTCTTTCAAATTCCTGTACGCAATTGCCACCATGAGGTGTTCTTGGATATTCTTTTTTTTTTTCAGAGGATGATATTCCTCCTTGCAATTCTATAAAAACATAAACAACATAGCGAAAGTATTTACTACCCTTAGAGAAGCACATTCCGCAATTAGTCCTATACCTGATTCGGATGTCGAAGAGAACATTGAGGACCAGATAACACCTTAGTCGATGACGACTATGACCCAGAAGATGATATTCCTGTTTCAAAACGCCAACCTTTGACTTTTAGCAACAAGTCTGAATTCGGAATTACTTGCTTGATGAGGTTAGATAGTATAGATGGACATGAACAATGCTGCAAGTTAGACTTGTAGAGGTCATACCTGCGTCATTTGTGAAAAATATCAGGTATCACTAAGCATACCCGCTTCAAGAGCTATCTCATCCCGACGTGAAAGTATCAATGAACCTGGTGACGCAATGCTTCGTATGGCCTGAATGCAAATCCGACGTACAGAAGTCGACTCAGGCGTATGTACAGTATCAGAAGAGTAAGGTCTCCGTCCCACGAGGCACCTTCACACCACCATCGAAGAGGTTCGAATATGTCCACATTGACATCCTAATTATGCCGGTATCGGAAGGGTATCGCTACTGTCTGACCTGCGTCGATAGGTTCACACAGGCTGACCAGAAGTGATACCGATGGAGGACCAGGAAGCGCCTACCGTCGCTCGCGCCCTTTACACCGGCTGGATCTCCCATTTCAGGATTCCACTCAAAATCACTAATTTTATCATTTGTGGAGGTTAACCAACTACCTCCGAGCAACAGCTTACCCGAAGACTATCGAAATGGTCAAATGTTTCCATCAGCAACTGAAGGCAGCGACTCTTTCAACAGTCCTACTGGACATACAAGCGGCGTGGCGAGAAAACTTAAAATCGTCGGCAGCAGAGGTTTACCAGTGCGGCTATCTGGAGAATTTCTATCAGCGTTTACTCGCGGAATTCGACAACACAGCGGATTACAGAGGCAACTACTAACTAGTTTCGAGAACCTAAGACCAGCAAACATCGTATCGCACAGGGAGCGCTAACCTTTTATCTTTAAGGATTTACCAACTGCAGTACAAGTATTCGTGCAACACGGCGCTCTGAGAAAACTGCTGCAACACCCTAATGATGGTCCTTTTAAAGTTATAAGACGCTTTGAAAAAAACGTTCATTGTAGATATCAACGACCGATATGTCAACGTCAGCATTGACAGATTAAAGCCAGCATACGACATAAACAACATGCAACCGGCACCAGAAAATTGACCATCGTTATATTTCACTCTACCAAGGGAAACGATGCAACAAGAACCATAGGAGGATGCTCCAGCCGTCCGAGCCAATACCACTTCCCATCTTATCGATGAAAACTTCAACACCAGTAACCCTATGTACGACTCGATCTGGCCGAAGAGTCTGGTTCGTCGATAGGTACCAAGCTGGATGCCCATAAATTAGTGCTAGTTTTAGTTCGGTACAGATGGTGCCATCTTCAGCATGGAAAATATAAGTGGAGCGCAAGAATAGTCTCCCTCTCTTGTCTCGTGGTCGTCTCCAAGTACTGCTCGATTGAATGTTCCGTATTTATATCTTTGTCAGACTTATTTGTGTATATACATCACTCGTGTCCTTATCCCGAAAGACATTTTTCCAAAATTGTCTTTAGATTACAGAGTATTTACAATGGTTGTTGTGAGGTCGTCACTTTTAGTTATAATCGCTATAATTGTATAGCAGATATAATTCCATAATATATAATTTCTTTTGTAAGATCGTTAAGATTTGTAACAAAATATATTGTTAGGTATTTCATCAGCCATTTTAACTTTTTTTTAGTAAAAATACTTTGTGTTATATATATATATATGAAATTACGCATTCACAACTGAAGATGAGAAAGATTGAATGAACGTACAATGTAATTGAAAACATGTCATTTAAATGGAACAGCATTGCTCTTTGTGGCTGGTTCTTATAAATGTAATTTAATTGGGTATTTTTAAAGATGAGCCTTATCTGCATTGGCTCATTGTATCGTCCACTTAATTATTGCCTATCGCAAAGAATACAAATCCGTGCATACTCATAAAACATCAATAATGGAATACAAGCATGTCGTATTTAAATAAAAATGACCGACTTATTATAATTATCGCGAAGTGCGTTGAACGCGTCCGACTTGATATGGAATTAATAGCTTTACACATCACAAAGAGAGCGGAGGATATCCAAGAGAGAACAAGTTGAGCTGATTAAGTCCATTAAATGGGAATGTTATTAACATAAATTACAAGCCAATGTATCTGTGCGTGTATGTATACATATATATATATACACTCACTACGAAATCCATAGAGGGTAACAATCGAAAATTGATTCTGCATTGTATGTACGAAAGTGATTTATTCCCATCCAATATCAAACGATTAATTATACTTTTAACCATTTTGATGGTCTCAAGGAGCGACCGATAATAAAATGTGCTCCTTATTGTAACTCCGTTCATTCTGCTGTTGCGAAAGCTTATACATATTCCATCCAGTTGCACATGCAACGAGGACGTGCCAAAAATGTTCGTACTTAAATAAATTAGCACACAATTTACACGCAAATTAGAATGTGGACGCATTGTTGAAAAATGTACCGCTATGAATTTATAGGGGCACAAAAAAAAGCGTTGCCATACGTGACGGGATTGCATATATCTCATATTTTTTTGTGCTGTTCATTATTTATATTATATTTTTGTTCCTTCCATCATTTTGAATCATTACCGTTCCCCCTGTGTTGACGACGGTCGGTATTCAGAGGGGGAGACTCGCTTCAATTCGTGTTTACTTGCTGTTGACAAATCACCAAGCGGGTTAAAAAAAATATGTTCCATACATTTCGACCTCGTCGCATGCTTTCCCAAATGAATTGTTAAATATTGGAAGCAATTATAGCAGGTACGGTTTCTAAAACAGTTTGTTGCAATAAATTTGTAAAATTTGTAAACCGACTTTAAAATTAGATTTACCGATTTTTGTATATTCTATATTTAGATCAAGTTTTTTTTAAATACTATAGGTAACATTTTTTTTTAATTTTAAAAATTCTAAAACAGGTTTTAAAATATCAAATTACTGGTCCCTTCTTCCTAATAATAAAATCTTAACTGACGGATAGATTTCAGATAAAGCTACAAGAAAGCTCCAACCTAATTCCAATTGGATCTGGGGTACCGCAGGGAAGCGTTCTTGTGCCAATTTTATATCTTATTTATATTATTATAAACATATCATCTCCCAAAAACAAATAAAATAACCATTGCTAAGTTCACTAATGACACAGCACTATTGTCAACTGATAGTAATCGTCACTAAACATGCAAACAGGACTAAATCAGTTTGAACACTACCTAGACTGGCATATTAAAGCCAACGAAACGAAATCTATTCATGTCACTTTTGCTATAAGGAAGAAAACCAGTAACTTTAAATAACAAAGTACTACCACAAGAGAAACACGTAAAATATCTTGGAATACATTTAGATAGACGACTTAACTAGAAGAAACATATATGGACTAAGAGAAAGCAATTAGGTATAATACTCAGAAAATATTAGTGCTATTACTAGATAACAAATTACTAATTTATAAATTCAACCTCAAAGCAGTTTGGACATACGAAATACAGTTGTGGGGTTCAGTGAGCAAATCCAACATCGAAATACTCTAGCGATTCCAATCGAAAACTTTCCTCAACAGTGTTTTACACAGTGATCGACTAATGAAGCAGTGAAAAGTGAAATTACAAACTACAGTGAAAGGTATCAAGAAGACTCCAAACACACCCAAACAAACTAGCTGAAAATCTACTAGTAAATAAAATACAATCATATAGACTTGAAAAGTGCAACATTCTAGACTTTCAACATAGGTTTAATTAATTTTTATATTATATAAAATTATTATAAGTTAATTTACACAAATGAATACAGTGAGTTTCCCATATGTAAATGCTTGCTAAATGTCCTATTTGTAAAAATAAATGATATAAAAAAGTACCAGTTAAAATGGGCTAAATATATTTCATTTGCTAAAATATAATTTCTTATTAAAACATATTTTTTTCAATATTGGAATTTGGTAACAGTTTTTTTAATAAAAAATACATGTAAAACGCAATTAGCAGTATACTTATTATTTGTCAAAATAATCGGTAACAATACGATATGATTTCGCGAAGGTCGGGTTGAGTCACTGCTCAAAGCAATTGCAAAACCTACATACCAACCAAAAATGGGAATTACGTGATCAGAGCGAGCCCCATCGGACACTGCAATTTTGTTGTTTCATTTTCCACAGGAGACTTATATAACCGTTAAACTTAGCCTTGGGCTCCGCTTATTTCGCGTCGATCTCCACTAGACCGCTTTATTGCATTTTTTAACACGTAATTAAGTAATCAATATGTATCATTTTTCATTTCAGTTAAAACACGCGCTTTTACAACCATATAGTAAAACACTGGACGATTACTTGTTATTATAATAACAGTCACCGTTTTATTCTTTTATTTTTTTTAGAAAAAGGACATATCGATTATTTTTTTTATAACCTATGAACTTCATAAGTTTGTAATATTTATTACGAAACCACGAACATTGAAAAAAATGAATAAATATGAGTATTTTTTACTTTTTACTAGATTTTTTTCAATATTGACGGTTCATACTTTAAAAAGTAATAAAATTCCAAACAATTCTTTTGCAAGTTTTAACTTCTATATTCTACCTAAAACTGGTAAAAGAGATAGCTAGCATGTTGTGATATAACTAAGATTTTTTATATTGAACCTTTGCGTATTCACAAAATACTTGAAACTCGTATTATATAAATATAGAAATGTGAATATTTTTTACTAATATCATTCAATATATTGTCGTGGCCGACCTGTTTAACAATATTCATTGTTTAACCAATATGAATACCGATTGTATTCATCTATACTTTATTTATGTTTAGTCTAGCCACATGTTAAGGGATGGCCGTTGGCGTCTATTTAAGAGTAACTGATATGTCGAAGCCGATCTGTTTATCAACATCGACATGAATGCCGATTGTTTTCATATTTAGTTTTAATGGCTGAAAGCGCCTATTCTCCATTAGGGGAGCGATTTATGTTTATTTATTTTAGAGCGAGTGACCTTGCGATCCCTCGCATCTACCACATGTGTTTATAATATGACGTCAGTCCCAAAACCAACCATAGTCTCCACCCCCAAATATCCCCTAATATTCTTCTGTAATCGGTCCGCCTTCTTTATTACAAGGCGACACTTTTAATAATTATAAGTCAGTCTTTGGTTAGCTTCAGCTAGGGGAACAACTAGCAACTTAAGAGAATAATGTAACTCTTAGTAACAAACAGGAGATCAACACTTATATAGTTGACTTCTCCATAAAAACACTCAACTGTACAATAAAACTACTTAGAATATTCGTATTTGATATTCATAAACCCCTCAAAGACTCCTCAACGACGTAACTACGAGATAATCCACGGTGTCCAGAGATTTTTAATCCCGGGACACAACAATATATGCACATATATGCACTATGTCACAATTGGTCACAATTGGTGATGGCGATGGCGAGTGGTGAAACTAATTTGTTTAAAATCTTATTTAAAAAAAATGTTATTATTAATTATTTTTATTGCAACAGTGAACAAAATAATACAACATTCATTTAATTATGAGAAAAGATAACATAATTATTACCATTGCTGCAAAAGGCTATAGACCATAGGTCTTTCTACTCAAAAAAACTGCGACGGCTTTACAAAATAAAGAACCTAACGCCCATTTTGTAAAAGAAATAAATTTATTGGACAGAGTAGTCACCGTAATTATAATACATGTTATAAATGCATAATTCTAACAAATTACTTAAGATTATTTTCATATGGGTAATATTACACATACTAACAGCATGTAAAGTTGGCTGACACAAGGATTATGTGATCCTTACAGTCATCAAGGACTAGTTGTCAATGGGCAACAACTCTAAATAAGTGTCTACAACGATAGATGCTTTGACGAATGTCCGAATGGACAAATTGTAAATATCGTTGCATAGAGACGAACAAAAAAAATTGCTGAATAAACAAAACAACTGTATTTTAACATATTTAATTTTCTGCATTTTGTGATTTCTCTACATAATTTCTATTTACTTCTATTACAGTACAGTTTTCTTTAAACAAAAAATCTTGGATGCGCCGCTATTGTAGTTTCACCAATGTTTTACCATTTTACGACAACACTTTTGAAGGATTTATTTGAGAAATCTGGCTTATAAGTTGAAAATCAATTATTTTTCCAATTCGACCTTCATCACTTCATAGTAATTAATAAAATAATTTGCATTACTTTGAATATGTATATTGATGAAAACACAAATGAGAACATACATTAAGGACTGTCACAATAAACCAATCGTAATGAAACTGAGAAGCATTATCAGCGAAGAATATTTAGTTCGACATTTGTCATTCGAACTGAAAATAGCAAGCGCATGAAAACTATTCAAGGATTTCTATCCAAAGATACTTAAAAACAACGTTAAGTCTTTACAGTTGAGGTCATTGGAAATGTTATTACAGCTATGCTTAGATTGAAGATTCTTATTACAAAAAATATATTTAGATTAGATTAATATATGAATGACTGCTCTTCATTAATTGATTGAAAATAATCCATATTCATAATAACATTTTAATATTTAATAATATTTCTTATCATAACATAAAGCAATGTCAATTTAATACAAAAACGCTACCTTACATATGTATAAAAAAATAAGATGGGAATTTACAAACAAATATTCATACTAACTAAAAATAATATGTATTGTAGCCGTCAAAGAAAGAAAAGATTTGTATTTTGCCTATGTTTTACCATATATCAACAATAAACAAACTGTTAGTCTTTCTACCTAACTTTAGCATTAATTAATAAATAAAAATGTAAATAAATTAAAAGTGTATGGAGTATTAAATTTCATATGCTGTCATTCGAAATTAGCAAAAATATAGAGATCAATAACCATTTACATTTTAGTTTATTAAGCAATTCTATAAATTAAAGCAAAAATTAAATCAATGGAATCGCATATCACAAAACGCATATAATCGAAAATGAAACAAATACAATGACAATTGGTTTTAGTATTTATGAGCCCAATGCATATAATTATAATGGGAAATAAATAAACATTTTGAATAGAAGAGAAAACATAATTAACAATAATGATCATATTATTTATTACTATCGTTGAGAATTGAACGTGCGTTATTACTCCATTTAATAATACTTAATTTCAACAATTACGTATTAATTATTGTTTTTGTTTTAATATAAAGAAGCATTTTGTTCTCTTTTTTTGCAAGAGACTTGGAAAATTTACGACATTCATAATTGTTTTTTAATAAACTATCCATATAATTTTATACGAAATACCGTGTAATTAGCCAAGGTGGGTTTCAAAACGAGTGGATAATTGGCGGTTCTGCGATCGGAACATACGCATAATACTGTATGAGAAAAAAAAGGACTCGAATTTTGTGTGTGGGTTTGGCCTCACATTAACTTTCACTGTTTTTGGACACCCCAGGTGAACTAAATCTATATGGAGGTGATCACTTCAACGGCAACAAAAGCAATAAGACAAAACTAGAGAGATGTACAGCATTTTACAATTACTCTCGTGTTTTTGATCTATAATTGCGCACACCAGCATCCTTCCTGTCTGGCTTCGCCTTTGTCTTTGTCGTGTGGTTGGCTGCAATGGCTGCGAACCTTTGCCTCGCCTATCTCAAAGTACATATCTCCACGATTCTTATCCCATGTCAACTCCAACTTAAGTTCAATGTAATAATGTGTTACTTCTGATGTTCAATGCGATGCGGTAAATCTGATATAGTCAGCCCATTCAATTCCAAATACGGAGACGATCGTCATTTTCGAATTGACTCGCCCCAAGATCTTGATTGCTTATCACAGCCCAAAGATGAAGAAATATAGTAATAATAAAATAAATACATAATAGCATTGACGTTGATTCTTTAAAAAAACATTACATCATCTTAAAAATAAATATGTTAATAAAAATAAATAAAATAATTATTACAAGTATTTGTTTAAATGTCAAATTTTATATTTACTACTAACGTAAAGTTAGAATTGTTCAACGAATGAAATGACTCCAAAATGTCGTTATGTTTTATATTTATTGCGTCAATTAGTTTTGCAATTTCATTTAAATGTATCTCATCCCAAGTAGGGAGCAAACTATTTAACTTCGCGTCCCTTTTGGACCTTCATTATTTCGGAGAGAAACCCTCGGCGAATTTAATTAGCACGCAGTTTCAAATTGTATATTATTCAAACCAAAATTATCTGTAGATTTTTATTAGAAAACTTACAATTAAACTTTATCAGTGTCGAGAGGGTGAAACAAATTTATTAACCAAGACTGTGCAATTTTAGTAACACATATTTCAAATAATGCATCCTTCTTTAGCAGTTCAAAATACATTCAATAGTAAGCTATTTGTTTACTAAAAAGTAATTTACGCATATATTATTCAACATTTGAATGTTATAAGAATAAAAATGTGAATTATTATTTTCTTCAAAATATAATAAATCACAAATTATTGTGTTAATACCAGAATTTTAATTTTCTCCAATTTTTTAAATGAAATTTTATTGTGAAAATTTAAATGCTTTTCTTGGGCCAAAAGACTTAGGTCAGCGACCTTCAGTCACTTTTTCTAATTAATAAACATGATTATTAAATAATATAATATAATTTATTGGCCAGTCATAAAAAGAAAATATAATTCTAAATATAACCAAACATAATAATAATAAAAAGAAAAGGCTGGCCAAAGGGCTATCGACCATTGGTCTTTCCGCCCATCAATATTATATATAATATAGATGAACAAGAAGGAGAAAAAATCGTTATTCAAAAAAGGCAGCCTCTGGGAAAGGAAGGGACATAATTAGACGGATAATATACTGGAATAGGGTAAGTCTGTGATACTTATATTCAGGAGGGGTTGATGGATTTCGAGCGATACAAAATTTGGAGAGGATCAATTTGAGTCTTTTGAGATAAATTTAAGAGAAAGGGGAGGTATCTATCGAGGACTGGAACAATTTTGGTTTTGGAAAAGAGGTCATTCGGAGGGTTATGGAGCGGGTTGTTTGGATGGCGTGAGGATACGAAGGAAGTTCAGACTTTTCAAAATATGGTTCCGACATTGGGAGAGAAGGGGGAAACCATATTCGAGGATTGGACGCAGGTGGATTTATAGATGGATGTTTTACATTTGATGGATATTGCAGAGCTACGGAATATTAAGGATTTGAAATGACGAGATCTTGTCGTAATTTTGATTTTGAGTTATTCCGAATATGAGTTAAGGTTGACTTGTGGATCTAGCAGGATTCCTAGGTATTTTACTGAGGACGACGGGTAGATGGGAAGATTCTAAAGGTAATATGGGGAGGGAATGATGTAATACGATGGTAGGGAACTACCAATTTTGTTTTGGAACGATTTATTTCTAGACATCATTTGTTGTACCAGGGTAAGTATGTTGAGAGGTTTTGATGGTTTTGTATAGAAGTTTTAAGAGAAGAAGCATGGGAACATGATTATTATTTTAATAAAAGTAATCTAATAATCATTTTGTTGGAAAAAATATATAATATATTCAAAAAGGATCTTCTTCTATTCGTTTATAGAAAAATATGGTATGCATATTGGATTCAATAAAAGAACGCTTTCAACATTGAAAGTAATTAATAGAATATAATTAAAATGATAAAAACTTAGATGTATAAGGTAGTTGGAAGCCGTGAATTAGCGAGTTAATTTAACACGTTGTGATTAAATTAATAGGGGTTAAAAGTTCGCCGGGTGAGCTGCGAAAGATGTTACCCTCCGTTAGAAATGAATTGGGCACACGAGAAGCCATGAATAACACCAATTGCAATTTACGTCTCCAGATTTTTCGCGACATTGATGGATAAATGCTGCGGACTAGGAAGGAGGCGGAAGAGCAGGCAAAACTTCTCGATCCGGCGGGGGCTTCTGTTTGTATGGGTGGATGAGTGAGTGAGTGTACTTTGAAAACCTCTGGCTCCGGGGCCTCGTGCAATGCTCCACAAACAACGAATTCCACTGTTTTCACGTTTATAATGGAACAATTCAAACTGTAATAAACTTTTAAATTTCTGAATCACTATTACACGCTAACGTGAGTTTAACTTCCTTTCCACCGTAAACGGAAACCGTTTTCGTATTTTGTTCACTTACTTCATTTACTTTTATTTTAGCTTTTTCTATTACATTTTCTCAGACCCACATAGTTCGCATTATAATTCAAATTCAAATAAGATAATAAATACGTGTTTAGTGCCAAATTATTTTTTATTTATTAAATGTGACATTCAAATATATCAAAGGTTGCAAAGAAAAACATGTTTTTCAAGTAAATGTACAATTATTATGTACATTTCACGTACAATAAAAAAAAATATGGATGCACAAAAATATTACGTATTCAAATTTTAAATAAATTTACCAAATATTAACTTTTTTAATTATACATTTACATTATTAGGATTCGTTTTTGGGTCTTAGACATTAATCACTTTATACGCAGGGCCCACGCAAAATGTTGGGGCCCACAAAATATATTAAGCTAAGATGACGCCTAGGGCTCACATTAACCTCAATTCTCCTTATTTCAATTAGGTCCAATCTTTTTACAAGTATATAAACCAATTACATAAAAATGTCGTGTATAATGAGAACAATTTGTATTTTGTATTAATCATGTAAACAAAAATCAAGTGTAAATGTCCATGATTAAAGCTATCTAATATTTTTTCTGAAGTAAATTTATTTTTTAATAAACATACAATTTAAAAAGTTTAATACGTTCCGAATTTTCAATTTAATGTGCAAAATCAAGCATCATTCGGAAAAAAATGGTGTTTACTATTTGGCGGAAAGAATTACATCAATAGGCCCCTCTGGTCATATTTGTGACTAATGTAGTTTATTATTATGTATTGGTATTTATTAATAGATAGCAGAAATTGAAATTGTTTTGTATGAAAATTACTATGATTGGCGAAATTGGTTGTAAACAATTTCACCTTGTGTATAGCCCACTAATATGCATTCATTATGAATAAAATACTTTCATTCCTCTAAGGCACACACGGTAAATGATCGTTATCACCTTGTCGCGAAGAAAAAATCCGAATGGTAAAGAAAGAAGGGGAACCTAATTATAAATCGCACGCAAACACACACTCTTACACATATAATGTGTGTGTGCGCAAGTGAGTGAGTACGTGCAGTATTGCATAACGCGCCTATATAGAATTACATATTGTTGCCAAGATCCAGCTGTTTTCAGGGTTACGTTGACGTCACCTATCTCTATAAATATTAGGAGACGTACACATGTATATGAGCATACATATGTATACTTGTTTATGTAAGCCTGCTCTAGGACAATAAAATAGTTGTAAGCCATGTCTCGCTTTTAGCGCTCGTATACACACCCAGCCACACAAAATGCAAGAGGATCAAAGTTGAAGTCCGCACTCTGCCGCGTTATTTGTTTGCATTGAAGAAGTGCATTGGCAAATATAGATTCTTAATCTTATCTCTGCCTCTCGAGCCGCCTCTCGATTCTATCCATCACAATAATAAGTTTGGTGCGCTATAAGCACTTTTCAAAAGGCCAACCTTCGCCACTAGGAGGTTAACAAACTTGATTAGATAATGAATCCTGGCAATTCTGTATGCAGTTCTGGATAGGCTGCATCAACTAAACCAATGATAAATGATAACAACTATGTGTGACTGTTGTGTACATGGCCTCTAGTGTTTTAGAACGGACTCAGTAAGCACATTACTCGGAGAGGTCAAAATAATGTCGATAACTGCATTGTCTTCTCTCTCCATATGCATAGATAACAATGACATTTGCAACTTTCAACAAGAATTTTAATCCTTTTTGTATACAATAACAAAACGCCTTTGACGTAGTAGTCATTTCGCAATAATTATAACATGCAGCTGTTTATTTATCTGACTATTTGAAATTGTTGTTTCAAGAAATTACCTTCAATTAACAATATTTGCTCAAACAAATAGCTTTAAAAATGTATATCTGCATTACAAACGAACAATACTATATTGTGAATTCAGGGTTATATTAACTTCATTAAAATATTTAATTTCATATTAAGAAAGTTGATGCAATTTAATTAATGCACTGAAAACAACATTGTCTTTGCCCAAGTCTAAAATAATTATTAATCTACAAAGTATTTATATAGTGCTACAATTTTACAATGAAATAAATATTTATATAAAAAAAGTAATCAGACATTCCATATTATTTTCTTGATGTAACACAGAAAGAAGTCAGGCATGTTTTCTATTTACCATTGATAATTTTTATCGCAATACATGCAACAATATTTGTCCATAAATCTTAAGGTCATTATCCAATTGTTGTTTGTTTTTCTAACTGTAAACAAATTGTTTTGAGAAAACAAATTGAAATTAAAAAATATATAAAAATATGACGAAAAATCGTATATATTGAGTAAGACCAATGGTCGATAGCCCTTGGACCAGCCCTTAGCTTAATTTTTATTCATTTAGAATTATTTATTATGTTTATTTAGATTTTTTTCATATGTTAATGTATACTTAATGACCCAAAAAAATGTATTGCAGCATATATTTTTTCTTTTTCTTTTGTATTTCTTCTTTTTATTGCATTCAATTTATGTTTTTGTAGTTATGTTTGCAATAAATTATTAAAAATTACTATAATTATGTTTAAAGTGACAGAAATACAAAAAGAGAAAAACAAGAATAGGTATTCACTTAATTATGAGGATCTTTCTCTCATCTATTGAATAATAATAACATTTATTGTAATGTATTGTAACTACAATAAAAATATAAACTCAATAGAATAGAAATACAAAGAAAACTAAAATAAAATATAATGCAATTGCTTTATGTTCTATTAAAGGTTTTTTTTTGTACTTGTATTGATTAATTTCCTTATCATCCAAAAATATTTCAGTCATAATATTATTGGTTTTGTTTTTATCAAAACATTGTTTATTAAATAAATATTTATCTCAAAATCTCTTATTTTGGGTTACTAACCGCAGTCCTTCCGCCATATTTTATTATTTAGAGAAAATAAAGAGAAAAGTCGGAAATTGCGGCCAATAGTCATTTGTAAATATATATTCAATTTACTTTTTATATATTATTAAAGAGAAATTTAATTCAAAACGAGAAATCTGAAATAAATTGCAACAAAAAATTCTTAGATATTATGAAAGTTAAATATGAAAAAGAAGAATTTACTCAATACAAAAAAGTAATATATTCCTATTATGATTCATGAGTGTTGATCATCTTAAATTATATATACACCACAACCACATACTTTCCAATCCTCACCAAAACATTCACTGGTATATAATCTAGATGACGTATATCAGTTAGAACATGTTTTTTTTGTATATTCACTTTCTCTATATATTCTGCAGGTCTGTTTTTGTTACTAGCACAATATTACCATTAATTGGTATTTTACATTTAACTTATGGGATAAATATTATTTACACATTATTTATACAAACAAATATTTTATTGAATATTATAAAACTGGAAATATTGCAAATAATATAAATTATTCAATTATATAAGTTATGTTTTCAGTATACAATTTAGATAGTTTGCATAAGTATGAGACTATTTAATATAAAAAATAACATTTTAACTTATTAATATTCTATTGATTTAGTTTATAAACTATGCAGGTTTATATTTGGCTATTCCGACATTTCCAAATCCTTTCGTTCTGAAATAACGTGAGAATTCATATTACATAACTGTGTTTCTTGTAAAAATGAAACGAAGGGGTATTCAACAGGAAAACAACTTTTTTTTACTTCAAATGTACAAATGACAAAAACGTCAATAAATATTGATCTATGAATATTGATTCTATGATTATGATTTTAGGAAAAACTTAAAATAATTATGAATTTTATAGATAAATAATAGACTTTAATAATTACTAATATTTTTAAAGATATTTTAATTTATGTTTTCTGTTATTTTTATGAATATTAATAAGCAAAAAATTCCATATACAAATGTTCAAGACCTTATGTTGCGCTCAGTTCGATGTACATATCTAGATAAGTATATAGAGTTGGTCACACCAAACGTGATATTGCATGTGCACGAGTGTGCATATTTCCATTGCTATACGTGTGTTAGATAACACGCTTCAGTCGATATTTATGTTTTCAGCTTAACAGATCGAAAAGTTACTTTTTACAAATGTATAAGTTCAAAATAAAGTCAGATCTGACAATAATAATATTAGTTTCTTGTTATTTTTTTATAAATAAACAATGCACTAAATGTAACAAATTTAAAAAATAGATAACCCAGTAAATGAATTTTTAAATTTTAGATATCGCCCGACTATATAATTAACTTGCTAAGAGTCATATGTCCAATAATATTAACACACTAAAGGGTAAAATAGCCGCTGCGCTGACTGTTATCTACCAGCGGGTCGGGTATGTTTACCTTTTGGAACGTTTACATATGAAACTGCAAGAAATAGCTCATTCTTTTTATTTGGATTCAACAACTTTACTTTTTTCAATGTTTGATTATATAACAAAGATAAGGAACCATACATTTGTTTCGTTTACATGCAAATATTCATAATTTAAATATATATACAAAGCAAACTCTTTCTTAGATAATATTCAGAATTTTCTAACGATGTCCCTCTTTGTTTCGAAAAGACATTCTTTTACAATGCTGACAATCAAGAAGACCTGTTCAAATTATATTTACAATTCATTCAGCCAGTATAATAGACAGTTAAAATATTGATTGGAAGATAAAAGAAAAAAATTGGAAGCCAATATGCGTTATAGATTATAACAAATTTATGAAAGGTGTCGACTGATCACTATTTATCATATTATTGTACTAATGTACGACGCACAAAAAAAATGGACGAAAAGGACAGTGATGATCTTGCTAAATGAAGCCCTTTCAAACGTGCAAATTGTCGCTACACAGACCAGTTTAGTCTGTTCGGCTATCCGCTGATAGTGTGTTAATATAAGTGTACTCATTAGTTGATTTTACAACGAGCTGTGGTGCTCCAAATAGAACAAATTAAAAAATAATCATGTGTTTTCGAAAGGAAGCACGTATAATTATAATATTTTCGAGCTAGGTAAATGATGTCATTAACGAATCGCGAAAGAACAATACTTGCACCAGTAGATTCGTCCGTTCAAGGACAACAATCGCGTTTTATCACACCATCTCGCTCCCACGCGCCGCAGTCCTTTTGTGCGTGCGTGGAAAGCATGCATTAAAATTAACATTACAACAAAAAAATATAATATATATGTGGCGTTAATATTAACGGAATTATGGTTGTTGAAAAGGGGTGAATTTTATTTCCGCCGAACAAACGTGATAAATCACTTTCTATATTATTTTCTTTCCCCACATTTTTTTTCAAACTAGAGACGAAGCCAAATTGACGCGATCATTTTTCTAGAGAGGTGTCATCTTAATCCTTCACATCATGATTATAAGAGAATATTAAGAATAATAATATTGAGCTCATGTAGCAAAAGAAAAAAATCAAGCAGGTATAACTTTGGCTCGACAAATGGCGAATGCAAGCAAACGTAACCAAATACTCATGAGATGTCACATCTACTTTGTGGAAATAGATACCCCATCCTGAAAATAAACATGACATGTGTCATATACAATTAACAACTTAATGCACGGTGAAAAACGTAATATGTAATATTTTGTTAGTTTTCGAAACTAATAACAATTTATCTTCCCATATCGTGTCAGAAGCACATAACACAATGTAAAACCCAATTGTTGTAAAAGTAAATGCCAAAACATCTAATTTCAAGTGATGGACATTCATTCAAAAACGCAATACATAACCTCATGTCATGTCAAACGAGTTTTATAATATTTATGATTAAAGCCCATATCTATATTCTAGAATTATATCCAATTTTAAACATAATACATTATATTTCATATTTCAAAATCTAAAGAGGTTTATGTCCAACCTATTTAAATTATAGAGTACACACATACCTCGCTTTACGGCTTAGATACGTTCCACGGAACTTGGCCGCAAAGCAAAAAGCTGTACAAGGAATCGAGATTGCGCTTGCGCAAGATTGGAACAAACGTTTTTTGCCGTTATAGCGAAACATTTTAGGCCGTAAATCGAAAACGTGCCTTAAATACAACTATATGTGGCAGTAGCTTAAGATTACTAGAGACATACATGCATACAACAACTGGTTAAAACAATATACAGTGGTACCTCGATATAAGAGTATTTTGAAATACAAGCCGCAGAGCAAGCGATATTTTGCTTTGAGATGAGAGCAAGATTTGAGATACGAGAAATCGCACACTACACCGCTGCATACGACACCAACAGTTTCTCCCACCTCAGTCTAGACCTCAGGCTGTGTGCTTTTTTCCTCGTTATCAAAGTATTTTTGATAAGTTGAGTTCGCGTTTTTTGCTTATGGTACATTTACAAAAAAAAAATGCTTTGAAATACGAGCAAGGTTACGGAACGATTTAAACTCGTATGTTGAGGCACTGTATATATATTTATGTATCATGTAGTACAAATTGTGGATGTTCTAAAAGAGTTAATCGAACAAACTAGCTAACATTTTTTTTGTAGAATAATGAATAAATTCAGACTGATCCTTTATATTGCTGGATTGGTTCCTCACACACACTAGGGGAAGTCCCCAATTCCCAAACAAATGAATGCTTGTATGCATGTCCTTGATGACAATATAAACAGATGAATCTTTAAATTCTTCGACAAATATTTTCTTCTTTAAAAACAAGCTAAACAAACTTAGTATATATTTTTACTCATTTATTATCACTTAATATGAATTAAGATTAGAATTACTAAATAAAAAGTGAATATGGTCAGGTATTAGTAAACGTCAAAGGTTTAGTATCGATAAGATATTACCGATTAATCATTATGAAATTATAAGTATCGATTAAATAGTGAATCCGAGTTTGCTTGTTGCAATTTATAGTTGGAACTCTGTAATTATCGAAACGGAACTTCACCAAGTTAGGGTCATAAATATTGTAGGTCTCTTCGAAATTGAATTATTTCTTAAGGCCACAGCGAAACTTGATTCTTAGTAGTAATGTGCTGAGTTCCTTTCACTGTACGGATATTGCAATAATTGCATTTGTACCTATTTAAACATTCTCGTGCAGCTATTCGGCCCAATTTGACTCATTTTGTGTTGACTTGAATATATACGGAGTGCACATACACAAATATTTAATATATATGTAACTAAATGAATGTTACAAAAAAAAATAGTAATCTAAAATATTTTGACTAATTTCAGAATGAATCTTAAAAGACATCTGAAGAATAGTGCACTATATATTATGTTTATCAGGAAATTAGTCGAAATATATAGATTAAGAAGCGTTAGACCATATATTTACTTCTATAAACAATTTTAACCTTATTTACAGATCCGTATATCATTGTAAGAATTTTTGCAATAATTGCAACAAACTCTTTCACATATTTGTCCCACATCAATTTTCGTGATAAATATCTGACATATGTATAAAACAAAGCATATTAGACATAAAGGAACATGCAAAGATTATTTAATTTGTTTTTTTCACATATGCGATTTTAAAATGCACAAAATTGGATTTGTTCGCAAAGAATAAGACTGTTCTGTTCAATTGTACTTTCCATAATATAAACATTGTTGTGCTCGAGGTTTAAAAATATAGTTGACCCCAATAGCGCTAATAAAAGGCAATAGGGGTCATTGCCTTCTCGCTGGAGTTTGTGCAATGAAGTCGCGAATTGACTGCGTGTGCTTGCACCAAATAACGAGAATTAAACAAATTTGTTGCGTCTAATACAATTTTACACTTTCTATTTTACTCTATAGATTGTTATTTGTAGTTTTTTTTTCTTGCGCACCGGTTGCACTTCAAACAACAATAGAATAAAATGAGCGTGCTCTGTGTATGTTATACATCTATGAATCTCTTTCATTACCTAACGGTTTTACACATTTCTCTTCCTGTTAACTACTTCATCAACACACACACACAAACTAACAGAGAGAGAGAGAGAGTGAGAGAGAGAGAAAACGGCGTTGAATTAATTAAATTCTGAATTGTAATTCACCACTTGGTGCACGGTTTTTGTATTATTTCCTGTATGTATGCATGTGCGGTAATACGTTTGGAAGTGGTGCATACGAATGACCCAAAACTATATTTATAACCCATGCATATAAAAATAAATTATACGTAAATGTTTATAGCTCTGGTGAAATAGAGGAAGAGCTGCGGTCGGGGGGAGCAGGGAATGGCTGGTATCGCAAAATTTCGGTTTCGCGTTACGCGTTCGGAATACATAAATTCCGTCTTCCGTGATTGTGATTTTAGCGTGTAGTTCGCCGCTGCACAAACAAATTTACAGTTAGGATGGGTCAGTTGGTTTCGACATTTCGATTTTTATTTTCTCAAGTGAAACGAAAATACATGAGCCAGATGGTAATCAAATAATGCAGGAAAATAAGATAAAAAAAACTATAACAATTTTCCAACCAGACAGTTCTAAAGTATTTGCAATAAACTTCTTGCAACTATTGTATTAAACAAAAAGTCTTCAATTACACTTTTTAGAAAATACCACCAAGCAAACAATTGCAAATTATTTGCAATAAACTTCATGAAGCTATTTTATTAAACAACAAGTCTTCAATTACACTTTTTAGAAAATACCACAAAGATATATAAATAATGGATATAAGCTACATCATTGATATTTGTTACATCGTGATCGTGAAAACGCATCCGATTGGTGGTAAATAAAGCCGCATCACAAGTTTTGTTAAGGAATTATGCAATTATAATAAAACATTTAAATTTTTCTAACTATATAAATTAACAAAAAAAGAGAAGATTGAGTGGGTCAGTTAATTTCAACGTCACGATTTATACTTTCTCTAAAATATACTTAAAATGTATGCGGCAGATGTTAATAAAATAAAGGAAGAAATTAAGATTAAAACAATCTAGTTGTTACAACTAATAAATAATTTGTAATAGACTACTAAAATACTTGTTTTTTTTTTGAAGGCTTAATTAAAGCTATTAGTAAAAAGAGTAAATTAAAAAAGTACCATGTGACGAGTGTCAATGTTTCAATGAATTATCAGAAAATTAAATAATTGAGGACTTCAACCGACCTCGTGCTTCGTCACTCAGTATGCAACATCAATCAATTTCACGTACACTTTGCGCCTTTCGCATTAACTCCGTTTCATTGTCTTCATTAAACAAAATAGCCGCAAAACAAAATTTACACTTTATAACTTTCTGTAAACACGTCGAGAAACATATTTCGTTGTACAGTGATTAACATCAATCATTTGCGATAATTAATTCAATAATTATCGATTGATCCGCTTTCCAATCAGTCTGCACCTCTATAAATAGAGTATGAACAACAAAAAATGTTATTGTCATGCTAATGCTATGGTATTATTTTTCTGGACAACTATTCTTCAAGAACTTGCACGTTCACTTGTTTTGATGTTTTCATTAAAATTGAAGTAAATTACGTTGCGATCATTATCGTCGCGCCTATGTTTGAAAAGCGGTCTTTGTTGTAGGGAACAGCCGAATGCGAAGGAGCACACTCCGGCACGTGCAACAAATTTGTCACGAGGCAGACATGCTTTTAATTGATACAAGAAATTGCTGAATCAATTTAGCGAAATCTATTGCGAGGATCAGACGATCCCCCCTTTATAACTAAATTGATCCAATTCTATTACTTAAATATTCATTACGACTTGTTATCGTTCATGGCTACAATCAAATAACACATAACGTCAAATCTGCACCGCTAATACCGTACACACTTCGACACGAAATGGTATTCATCGATCTTAATTGAAGTAATTAAGCTTTCTTTGAAGTTCAAACTTTGGTGAATGTATTAAGTTTCTGTCGAATATGGAATTTAAATATAGAATTTCCATTAAAAGAACAATTACAGTAATTGCGCACGGGACTTACATAATTATGGCATTTTGGACGATATTTGAAAGTTTGAAAACAACTTTCTATACACTAAGCTGCAAATCAATGGATCATTACTAGAACAATAAAAGATCAAAAGTACGTTTTTCCTTGTTACGTTTCTTTTTTCCATCCATGATTCCACTGAATAACATTAGAAATTCGCTTCGTGGCATTACAGTTGTTTCGTTTCGCTCGCTTCTCCACTTTTTCTGTGTTTGTTTTATTATTTTTTTGTGTAGTAGGATATCGTTGGAATACTGTAATGCAGGCGAATGGAATTCAAGTGCTTGCCTTAATACTTAGAGGAGCAGTTATTGTTTTGCGTTCTATTGTAAATTAAGATAATTACGAGGGTTGCGCTGCAATAACGCTCCGGTTATAAAATTTCAGCTAATTTCCCTAATGCTCCATATGTTTGCTATGCAAATCATAATGTTTGTTAGCAGCGCATGCAATGCACAATCCATCTGAAATAGTACAATGCTTTTACGTAAAATTGCTTCTTCTCGTTTCCTCCGTCATCGTCGTGATCATCTCCAGAAAACACAAATAGAAATCGCAGCGGGCGAGCGAATGTGAAGCAAAAGGAAAGCAATCAGGATTTGCATCGACAAAGTAAATGGTTCGATTCCGGTGAGACGGCACAATGCGTTCCGTTTATAACGAATGGAATACGGTTGTAGTGCACACTGAACATCGAGATGCAATTTTTATGGCAGCGGATTTAAAGCCATTAGTTTGAAGTACTTAGTTAACATTTACATTACTTAAATCAGGCATAAACGCATCCGCTGGGTGCTAAAAATGCCACGTATATTACATATTACAAAACGCGCAGGCGTGTCTCATATTCCAGCAATTATAAAGCAAATGAATTATATAAGTGAAACAAATTTTAATTAAAAAAGAACGTTCCGAGCGTCATTACTACAACCTTCACCAATTACTGGTCATAACAAAGCAGATCTAGTTGATGCATATGAGAATTTAGCGACGCATTTTTTTTTCTTGTTATCTGATGAGTGGAGATTGTGAGAGTGAACAGGAAAGTACGTGACATGTCAAAAGTTTCGAACTAATTAATTCTTAACGATGTTAGTTTAAGAAACACTTAATTCCGGTTCAAAAGCTTCGACGTCCGAAAGCTGAACAGGGCTTAATGCTATGAATAAAGACAACGTGATGTAGTTTGTATACGTGTACAAGGGCATAATTGCTCTGTAATGCGTGCTTTTGCAAACGAAATAAAGAACGCTGCTGCGTCTGTGACGTCGTCACTGTGAAATCAATAGTAAGCGTTGAAGATTTTTGTACACTCAGAGATGAAAAAATCAACATAATATTAAGAATTTTACAGAAATATTTACTAATTTGTTTTCAGGATTTTTTCTCTAATATAAAGTGAAAACTTAATTTCCTTTTTTTAAACTTATTTGTCACATATTCAACAAATATTCAATTATTCAATTTAAAATTACTTTTATAAATTTATTTCTCAGTTAAAACATTTTTTAATAAAATAGTAATTATTCAAGAGATGTACACGTATATGTTTATAATATTAAGAAATTAAAAATAATGATATTTCGTAACTTCTTTTAAATTGAAATAATAATTATATATAATTACTATTCTATCATTTACATCAAAATGTGCATTTAATATACTTATTGGCATATAAAAAGAAATATTTACCATAATTGTTTTTTTCTTGAAGAAAAATATCATTAAGTTATACATTAATTAGGAAGTCAAGTGTTTAATGATTCATAATTTATGAAAGCTATAACATTTTTTTTTATTATGCATATTAACTAAACAAGTATTGTGATCTAATGGAGTTTATATCCTGATACCGTGAACAATAAATGTCTCTGAAAATACTTAATCTTTAAGTACGGCTTGTAAAGGTTAAGCATGTATCCGTCCATTGGATTCCGTTTCAAAAAAGTGCACTGGCACATCACGCTTATGACACACGTCGAACAATAGATTCATATTAAGATATTCCATTTGAGAATAGGCTGTACATATCCAGCACCCACTTTGCGACTATTACGTTTATAACTCTTACACGCATGCACACATATGTGTTTTATATACATATATAGGTTACAGGCGTAGAACTTTGGTCTGCCGAGCATGTGTATGTGTGCAGCTGCTCATTTACATAATTGAGGCGTCATTTGAAAGAATCAAGCCCAATCCGTCACTCCAAATCATATTCTAAGCGTAATTAAACCAACTAAATACTTAATTCATTTAAACGAATCCAACAACTTTGACGCACATAAAAGCACTTATCCTCTCGTTTAAATCATGTGAATAAATTGAATGCTTATTTTCTTTATGCGAATTTAAAAAGACACCAGTTATTATTATATGAATATACAATATGCAAAATGTATTTCTATTTATGCTGCAACATTTCCAGCGGAAAGACCTTGGTTAATAGCCTTTGGGTTAAGAACCTATTGAGTAATTACACAAATTTAGTTATAATCTTTTTTGTTTATACTTCAGAGAATATAGCAAGGCTTCTTGTAATGTTTTTTTTTATATAATATATTATAATAATTTATATTATTAACGCAATAGAATAAGAAATATAATAAAATGAAGTATTATAAGTTCATATTGCGATACTGTAAATAATGTGAAAACAAAGTCAGCAAGTCTATAAATCGCATCCGTTCGGTCTACAAACAAAGTTTCTAGCCAACCACTTAATAGACTACAGAGACGAAAAAAGCAATCGCGATCCTTCAGATATTATCTCGAAGTTTATTCGTTCCAAGTACATTTAACATAAGCTTATTATTGATATGTTTCGTAACTGTTTTACTCTTAACTAAGTCAATTATTTCTTTTCAAAAAACATGTAAACAAATGATGATTGTATTTATATATAATTGTGTGATTATTTAACATATTAATTAAATACCACAAATTTGTTGATCTAAAAAATAGACCACAATATACAATACACTGAAAAATGATGAAACAAGTATAACATTATCTTTGTTTGAATTCGGATTGCTTCAAGACTTTTAATAATTTTGTACTACTTTTTTCAAATTTATTTAACAAATTCAATTATAATTTAGTTAATATTGAAATTCTGTGGTACTATAAATCTACACTATAGCTGTATAATTGTTTGAATAATTGTCATTAGAAGCTTCAATGAAATTTATTGAAATATGTTAAACTTATACTAAAATCAAGTTCTTAAATAATGTTGATATAATTCAATATAAAATAGTAAATATTTGATTCGGTAAATATTATTTTTAATTCGTATCAGTGTTTACATTTTGTCATGTTTTCAAACAACGTAGAATCATCTGGCATATCGCAGTTCCCAGAAATAGAAGAATTCTATTAATACAATTATTCTAATAACAAGAAAATGGAAATTCCATATTCTTACTTACTCTCTCTACTACAGTAACCACTAATTTCGTTCTACGTAGTTTTCCTACAAAAATGAATTAACGTGAACAATGCCGGAAGCTTCTTCGTAATATCATACCGACGTTCTCATCGGGACTGCTTTTATTTGTTTCATGAATTTACTGCTAAAGTTAACAATTACAAATCTCTATCATTCGCAGCGCGCCTAATTTTCATTTAATTATAAGCTTCTCGGAACGGAACGAACGAAAATTGATAACGTAATGGTGATTGTATGTCATTTCAAATTCCCAATGAGTAAAATGAAATTCCTGCAGTAATTAGTTCAGTGAATCCTCAAGCCATTAATCATTGTAAAAGCATCAACGAAAACCGTTTATTATATTAAATTGACTCAATAAATAAAGTTTATTTTTGTGGTTTCTAACAAAACAGTTTAATTCAAGTACAAATAAGAATGTCTATTATGCTTTTCAACTTTAATATGAGAATCAAAAATTAAATTTATTTAAAAAAAATCTAAACCTCGCAGTCCAGGCAATTTTTCTTTGTTTGAAACCAGAGTTTAAATCGTTAAAAAAATGATTAAAGAAATTATTTTATGTTCATTTTTATGTTTAGAATGTATTTTTATTTTGTTGAATTAAATTTTAGATTTTTTTCTAGAAATGTAGAAAGACTGTTTTATTGAATTTAACCTAAGGCAGGCTATATTTTAGTTAAGAATAATAAGATTTAATATTTAATAATTATTGTTTAGAAGATAGAAATAAGTTATCATATTCTAAAATTTCGTAAATTATTTTTTGTGGATAAGAAAACCGATGATAAAAGTACGTAAACAACATGGATGCGTGTTCAACGGCAACATTGCTTTTCAATTAAATTTATAATTTTATTTCATATTTCTATACGAAGACAGCATTTCTTTGGATATTTATGTGCCGGATGAAAACGATATGTCAAACAGGTTTAAGAATGTGCTCTGTTGTATCAATCTTCTTTAAGACACTTAAAAATTGCATAAGTAAATTGGACACGATGTTTCTTGGAACGGAAGTACCATTTAATTAATTCAACACTTTCAAATTTACAATACAATTCATTATAAATTCTTCCTCACTCCATTTAATTGATGGTTTAATTTGAGGAAATCTTTCATCACGATGTTATAATACATTATGAGAAGCAAAATAAAAACACAACAAAAACGGTTCTCGAGTGACGTTTAGTATTACTATAATAATTACTGTAAAATGATAACGGAAATAAACACAGCAATTAATGCAATCGCACTTTGAATTTCGAACACATGTGTTTTATAATTTCATGCGGCACAAATTATATCCACTATTTATTTAATTAGAAAATAGAAATTGTTATTGTCAAATGAGTAATTACTAAAAATAGTAAATTGTGTAGCAGTAGATATGAAAACAATAGAAAGTCAATTAATCATATTGAACGAAGGATCATCCATCCAAGTACTTGTTGTTTAACTCTTAATTACCTTGTTTTCTTTCCTTTCCATTTTCTGACTAAATGATGTAATCATGTTGTGGTAACTGACCATTCCTGATACAGAATATTACAAAGTTCAATTGCTTGGTCAAACTGAGTCAGTATTAAGCAAAATAGCATTTGGAAAACTTAATATATATATATTTCAAATCTATAAATGCATTTAATCTCAAACATAATTAATTACAAAACAAGCCGATTCGTATCGGTTGCGATAACGATTGCATTCATGTTTATTACTTTTTTGCTAATTGCAATGATAAATCGATAAGATGATAAATATTTGAAACCCAACAAACAATACTCACGTAGACACTAAAATAATTTAGAAACGGAAAAGCGAGAGAAGTTAATTCTGTTTTGAAAATGATATAATCGGCTCTTTTAATCTTTGCGGACGCATATAAATTGCACGACAACTAACGTGATGCAACCGTTGGCAAGTGGAGAGCCTAGAATAATTTTGCTTTTTTTCACTTGGAAAATTCGCATTATTTTTCCTTCCTTTTGCAATGGAATGATTTATGGACACAATGATTAATATATAAAATGCTCAACTACGCCTTTCCTTCCCATTTCTTATTTTTACTTGTTTCCATTTGTTCTATTACCGACGCAATTCATTTTGCAAGTCAATAAACTTTTACATAATTAAATCGTTCATTCGCTTCACAAATTTTATAATATCATAAAATATCGTACGACATTAGACATTTGGTTTAGTAATAAAAATATACAACTGCTATCGGAGCCGATGCATGCTGTTTGTGCAATAGAATTGTCACGTAATCAGTAGTAGTACAGCTGTTTATGAATATGATAAGAGCACATCTGTGACTGTGACCTCACATGTTTAACAGTTTTCAACACATTGTTTTAACGATTCAGCATGAACTGTTTAGCTTTAAAGAAATGATTAGTTAATTGTTGTGTTCCATTATATAATGGTCTCAAAAAAACTTTGATCTTTTGTCGGTAAATTAATGGTAATTACTCGTTTCCCCATAAAAACAAACATTTTTTTAAGTACACACTTATATCACAAAACTTTTGTTATAACTACACTTCAAAAATATTCCAACAAAGTGTAATTTTCCGCATTAATTTAATGTTAGTTTTCCAAATTTTGATAAGAATAAGTTTTGTATTTTTAAGACATATTTTCAGTTTATAATTAATATCTTATTTTATTCTAATCGATAACTGACCAAAGGAAAATAAACTAAATAAAAAAAAACGGAAATAACTTTTATAACTATAAAAGGAGCATCATTTTGTTCATAATATTCATTCCTTTTAAATTAAATATTAATATTTTCCTTTTTCATATTTGATTCAAATATTGCTTTATTTCTTTGAAGTTATATTACTTTTACTTATATTTATAGTACAAAAATTAATGTTATCCCTGTTTAATGACAAATTTGAATTTAAAACAAAACAATTTCATATATATTTAGACCATTCCAATAATTGTTTTATATATTTCTTACAAATAGAACGATTTATAAAAAATACCATTATTCGTAAATATATGTAAATATTTATATTTTGCAAATTCAGTATAAAACATTAAAAAATACTGAAGATCACTAAACAATCAGTAACCAAAAAATATATACGCAAACCATCTTACAACACAAAAAAAGTCTCAAAAATCATCAAAAACTCAATTAAAGACAATTTCAGAAATTCTTAAAAATGTAAGTATTGAAAATTTTAATATAATGACCATTATATTTACTTAAGAAAACTATTCTGAATGTTTCCTTAATTTTAAAACAAAAAAATTGTTATCAGACAAGTCCTCAGTTTAATGTTTATGTTTGCATACTCTATGAAAATATTATTAAAATAACATGATTATATGCTTTGTCTTATATGTATTTATAGTTATAATAATAAAAAAATGTCTGATATAAATTTTACAAAATGTATTAAATGAGACGGGTAATTGTAGCATTGTATAAGGAATGTTATCCTGTCATCGTTTAGCTGTAACTTGTATTGAAATAGTGGATACTTAAGATGATCTTGCGAGATATTAAAATGTGATTTGCGGAGGAGAAATGGCGAGACCGGAAGCGTGTGTATATGTATGAACTCGAAATTCGCACGGCTGTTGCGTAATCGGCGGCGGCGGCGACCGGAGCTAATTCGAATCGATTGCGTAACGATCGCCATTACCTATGTTTATGATGTTACAGAGAGTTGTCTTAATTAAGGCAACCCCTGCGCCTTCCCCATTAATCAATCAGCGACGCAGAATTGGTCGCAGTCAGGCGAGTTGGTTACGCAAATCCGCGCGCGGTAATTATCATCATCTAGCCAAAGGGGGAAAGGGAAGTGAAGGGAGGAAGTAGGGAGCCTTTCTATCCGAGGTTTATTATCCCAATTCCAGTTGCGCTCGTTCCCGTGCATATCATTATCGTGCTCTTATGTTCCTGGCGTGTGCATCCACCGATGGGCGAGGATAATGTGCGTTGCGTGAAGATGGATAAAAAACAACAGAGACAGGCAGACGAACAAACGAAATAGGCAGAAGACAGAAAGAGGAATGGGTGGACAGCAGAGAGAAGAAGAAAAAAAGATCGTTTGCACAAAGTGTAACTGTGCAACGAAATGATTGCCTGTTGCCAAGCGAGGCTCGGCCTTGTTTTACTGCACTAGACTGCACCGCGTCACCTTCATGCGAACTTCGGCACACACATATACACACACTCACTCACTGCACACACTAATTTAGCTCCACTCCACTAGAAAGCTCCTTCTCTCTCTTTATTTTATATTCAATATCATTTGTTTCGTTTCGTAATGATCGACAAAACTTAATCCAATCTTTGTGCGTTTGTGTGTGCGTTTTTGTTTTAGGGGCAGAGAGCTTAACGTGTGTGCGCGCGTAATCCTAGCAGCCGTTGCGGCTCACTCACCTATTCTTTTCCAATTCGTTATGAGATGTCCTGCAAGTAAAAAAGAAGGCAGCAATTAGTAACCGGCAACAGAAATAACAACATCAATTGGCAATTGGAGATGGGTTTTGTTTTTGGCGGTGGCGGCGATATATTTGTTATGAGTGCGCTCCGCACGTGGTGTATTTTTACGTTGATCCAATTTTGCTTGCAGCGGAAGGCGATAGAGAGCCCGATTCAAAGAAGGAAACGAACAAAGGGGAACAACACGAACAAACAAAAAAAAATCCCACAAAAAACGTTCGCACGTTTCCCAAATCGAAAACTGCAACGTTTGATGAACAGATTATATTTTACACGTTTGCTCACCTGTTTCCCTGAGATTTTTTCGTCTTTGGCCTTTTCGTAGCGTTTCTGAGATCCTCGTGCATTGGTAGAGTAGAAGCATAACCATGGTCTGCCTCTGAGGATGGTAATACATAAAAAAAAACAAAAAAAGTAAATTATAGTGAGACAAAGAAATTGAAAGTGTTCTTCGACGGAGGGATGTCGGTAATCGGGTATTGGAGGTATAGAAGTTAATAAGTAGTTTGAAAAGAATAACTAAGTACGTGAGAAATCAGCTGATGAATAGTTGTGTATGTATATAAATAGATATTTTCGCGTAGTTTCCGCGCATTTTCCGCCCACCTCTATCTCGCCTCTCCAAATATTCCGCGGCCTGGAGGAGCGCATCAATACTTTCCAAATTCATCATGTTCCGTTCTTGCGGGATTTGTTTTCAATTGTATATGCTAGGTGTATGTACTCTGCGCTGACGTCGTTCAAACCGTTCGCACTTCGAGGACTGACTGACGGTTGGGAGAGAGAGACAAAGGCAACCCGATCGAACCAGCGACTCGCAGCACGGCCCGCGCACTCTGGGAACACACTGGCGAATATCGAACAACTCGGACGCGTATTTTCCGCTCCGGGCGGCGGCGGTGGAG
>JAFMTC010000544.1:287781-365157 GCA_018845635.1 Nicrophorus orbicollis
GGTGGTACCGTGCGTGCGCACCCCAGATGCGCTGAACAACGAGCACCTACGAAACTGGACTCCGCGAAGACTGCGAGCCAGGAACAGCTGGTTCTGTTTACAACACGTTCACACCACTCGACTCATACAAATATATATATACACACACATCCATAGACGTGAACGCACGCACGGCTGCGAATGCAGATACATGCACACACATCCACACGGGTTCGGGCATACCTCTGTCTCTTCCTTCAACATTACCCAACTACCCTCGCAAACCCCACCCGCATACCTGTTATACTACTTTTGGAACAGAATACTACTCGTCCGCCTTTCATTCTTGCTTTCGGTTCTCACACATTAACCATACGTCCTTTTAAATTTCGAGAAAATAAACGACAGCACCTTGCGTTCCTCAAATTCTTCGTTATCCGCTGATGAACGCGGTAACACAAGCACACAAATTCTGCTTAGAATACTGTTTCAAATATGCTGTGAGTTATTAGAACTGTTTCAACACTAGTGTACGTTATAAGTAGACTTAACATAACCATTTTGTCTCTATAATAAGAGAAAACGATGACGTGGGTTTGAATTCTATAAAGTACCCAAAGTTATCTTGTTTATAACCGAGAAAATAAGTAATTTGTAAAAATATTGGATTTAACTTAAGAATATTCGTATAACTTACAAAATATCTTTATAGAAATGAATATTTGTTTTTAATTTTGACTTAATAATTTTTTGATTACTTTATACCGAGAAAATGATTGATTTCTAAAATAGATGCTTTAAGAAATATTTTGTTAAGTTGTACAACAGATTAAGAAAAACGCAATAGTTGGTTTGTTTTTAAATTGAGCTCTGGTTGACCTGAAAAGTGAATAATTCGAAAAACCATTCGATTTTAAAGACTTCAACATTTTTTGAACTTCAATAGTAAATAACAGAAGATATTTAATAGTTATAATTATAGGCAGAAAGATAACAGTCAATAGCCCTTTGTTATAAATATAACTTTTTTTGATCGGTTTGAGTGCAATTTTGAAAATAATGAACCGTGATTTATACTATATAAATTGATTTCAATGTTTTTATTTACTAAACTATGAACAAATGTCTTTAGCACTTTCATTGATTGTTTATTAATTGCCTATATAAAGTTATAGCATATAACACTAATCGCTTATAAATTTGGACAACAACATCTTTATTATATTCATCTCTTAGAACCTTTTGAATATTTGTCTTTAAATTGGAGATTACGAATCTTCTATACATGATGTACAATTAGTATTATAACAGTATTTTATAACAATCTAAAACAATCGCTAGAATGATATAACATTAATAAGCATTTTATTTAATACTTCATACAAACGTCTATTGAACGCTCTTGTACATATATTATTTAATCAATCTTTTGTAATACTAAATATACTGACATTGATTATAAGAACAATAATAAAATTTATATAAATACATTTTTCGATTATATGTTTTCAGAAAAAATATTCGAACGCAACTAAATATATTTATTAAATTAAAATGAAAGTAAATCAATAGAATAACATTCTAATAATATATATTGGCAGAAAATCTATGGTCTATAGGCATTTGAAGCAATGGTAATAATTGTGTTTTCTTCGCTGAGTATTTATAATATTTTATTTGATATTTTTATGTTGTTGTTGCAATACATTTGATATATAATTATACATTTAATAAAACAGAACTTTACATCAAACAACAGAACGAAGTAAATCAATATATTAACAACACCTATAATATACAATTACCTACTGCAACACTGTGTATCGATTTCCTGATCATAGACAATACAACTAGCAATGCTCACTAATGAATCGTAATTAATATTGCAAATCGTGTTCAATTACATTTACAGATGCATTTCATGATTTACACGAATTCTGAAAGATTGCTATTCACTTGTCATTAGAAATTATCAGTATTAATAATAATATTAAGACAAACAAAACTATGGCCTTTTGAAACAGTTTGTTTGTTAATGTATTACTTAATTTTAAAATAACAATTATAAAAAGGTCAGCGGAAAATTAAAAAATGTTGTGTTATGATAATAACTCTTCGGGTTTAAAATTGTTTTTATGTCAACGTCAGTAAGTATTGACTAATACAAACAACGTTCACATTAAAATGTTGAGTAATCTTTTAAACTTCTAATATCAATTGAAGATAATTTATCTTTTTAAAGTAAAACCAGTTTAATCTTATCAACTAAGTTAACAAACTAATGTGAAACCTGACAAAGGCTAAACGGAGCTTTGTTGCACATTTGTCAAGAATTTATCATTGTTGATGATCAAACAACTTGATTTCATCTCAAAATAGTAACATTAATGAACAATAATAAAACTTGTATAATTCACTAAAATAAAATATAATAGGGTAGAAAGACCTATGGTCTATAGCCCTTTGCAGTATTGGTAATAATTCTGTTTTCTTTTTGTTATAATTATATGAATATTGCATTTTGTTCACTGTTGCAATACAAAATATTAATAATGAAATATAATAGGGAGAAAGTCCTCGGTCAATTGTCCAATTTTTTCAATTAAATTGAAATATGTTTATTATTATATATAAGTTCATTATTTTTTATAGCGTTAATATTACATAATTTTGAATACAAAATAAACTGATGTGAACGAATGTATATGTGTTTAAAATAGATTTATAGCTTAAATATGAACATTTCCTGCAAGGCAGTGTACATTTTTATTGTATTGAATTATATAATTACTGGCCAAAGTATTTCTGTTCTAATTATCATCTATTGCGGACATAAAGATTTAAATGTAACCAAATGATATGTAGAAAACAGTTAATATTTTGTTGCCAAAAATATAAAAATATTATATTTCAGTTCTTCGCAGATAATAATTCAGGTCATTCAAAAATATAATTTTGAAATTGTTTTTTTATTGCTCATGAAATGATCATTTCACACGACATTAAAGAAATTTTTGTTCATAAATATACTGAAACCACTTTCTAAATAAAATGTTTCGAAGAGGACCATTCATAATTAAATAAAAATTTATACAATAAACTATTGCGAAATTTTATCGTACTAAATAAAATTTGTTATATTGTTTGTAGAGGTTGTGATTTTTAATATAAACTTCTTTAATGTTCAAAAACGATTAAATAATATATATTATAATTGCAATATAAAGAGACATCAACAAAGAACATATTACGTTACTTGAAGTTCCAGATTCTCCCATGTATAAGACATACCATAATATGTGAAAAATTATGTGTTACATAAGTTATATCTACAACCACAACCATATATAAGAGGCATCCAGTTTTCAGACTCTAAATGTTTCAAAAAATACTTAATACTATTCATATAAATTAATTGGTAATGCTTTCATTCAAAATAAGCGAATAAGGATAATGAAAAAATATAGTGTTTACCATTGAATACATTTTTAATCTCCAAATATACCATTACTTAGAAGAAATAATATTTGTGTGGTTTTAGATAACAAGTGAAGATAAGTTAAAATTTAAATATATTTAATGTATTTGTCTATTAAGAAATGTTTTTAATGATTAATTAATATTTACTTAAAATCGTTTATTTAACATAATCTAAAAATGATAACTTAAAGCAACATTGTAAAATTTACCATTTCCAAAATGTAATTTTAGATTATTTCAAAAATAGTACTTTAATAGTATCATTTGAAAGCAGGAAAACATAAACACAATTTAATAATTCTTCACACGTGTAACGTTGGGGATGAATCTATATATGTAATAACGTCGCTTATATAATTACAATGCATTTACTAAATATGAAACATCCATAACTCAAATAATCCCCCGTGTATTTCAAATCTCACTACATTAAACAAACAGAAATTGTACAAATATTACTATAAATATACAAACTAACAAAACTCCATTTGAAAATACAACTTAAATATACATTACACTTAACCTAAACATCGTGGGAGGTAATTTATATAAATGAAAACAAAATATGAATTACGAATTTCCTTGCATTATTTTTAATTTTAGACGTAATACGCATATATATATATACAATATTTACGCCTGTTCTCAATTAAGCTGAAATATTTATTTTAAAAGTCTGTGATCTGTGAAATATCTTAATAAGTTTTAACGTGACTTGTGATAATGAAGCTCGTTGTATAAGATCGCAATTCTTCGAAAATATTGATAATTCTTGTGATAATGAAGCTCGTTGTAGAACTCCATAATTCTCCGAAAATATTCATAATTCTTGGAAAGAAGACACTATAAAATACTTAACAAAGTTTGGAGCAAAATATGGCTATTATATGTATAAAATAATATTCAAGAAATAAGAAATGCAGTTATCCAGATTGTTCAATCAATGTCTAATTAGTCGATGAAAAACATATTAACATTTTATCAAATGCAAGAGATGTTTGTTTTTAGTTTACCATATTGTTTGATATTTTAATAAAGATTAAATTAAAGTTATATTAACTTAATATAAAAATAGGGCGGAAAACCAATGGTTGATAGCCTTTAGCCAGTCTTTCTGTTATTGTTTTTATTATAATTTTGTTTATTTACAATTGAATATTTTTAAAATAAATTGCTTTGATGTTTTTGAATGTTTTTTCAATATCCTAATAAAGTAATTGGTATAAAAATTAGGATTCATAATAACGCTAACTTTTATTAATCATAGTTTTACATATCAAAAACCGTAGTAATGTGTTTTTTCATCTTCTGATGAAAGAAAGAATAAAGACACAAAATATATTGTTATAATAAAAGTAAATTAGAAGACGTTTTATACAGTGCAAAACACGAGCATTATGCATGATTTTGAGGTGTATACACGTAAGTACTTAATTTTTATCGCTTCGTAAAGGTGTCACATTGAAAATATATTTTTAGTGAAAATGATTCTACTTTTTGATGAAGTATTATTGTTAAACAATTAACGTTAAATGTATGATATATAATTTACTTTTGTATAGTATTATATAATGAAAATGGAAGTAATCTGATTCGGAAATACAAAAGGTCTTCTATTTCGCATAGTCGTAAAAAATATAACAAGCATGTAAGTAAAGAAGACAATGCGCAAGATAAGGAGATTTCTAGAACTTCGGTATAATTGGGTAGTAAAATAAGTGGAACGTTGCTTATAAGACGTACATAAAAAGTGAAAACACTGATATTCCTTTACATGTGTTATTTTTAAAATGCCAATTGAAAAAACTCCATTTGTATATTTGAGTAGAATATAAAAATATAGAGAGAAAATAATATACATTTACATTTTCAATAAAATTCTTATTTTCATTTTTAAAAAATGTACCATTTAATATTTAGTTATTATTTTTATATGTATAGGGTTGGTGCATAATTATCAGTCGGGTTTTTTGATAATTATTTTGTTTTGTTTATTAAAATACTCATATTCGTAATATTATGTTTTATCATTTTGAAAAAGGATAGAAGAAAAATCGATGTAGTAAATGGTTTACCTGCTTCAAATCTGATGACATTAGCTTTTAGGTTGGAAGTTATGTCTGGAAGAGGTGGATCACCAGACGAAAGCTCGACAACGAACCATCGTTCGTCGTCTTAGAAAGCTAGGAAAGGTATCGTAAGTGGCTCATGAACTTCCCGACAACGATACAGTCGAACCTATCCGATTTTCTAGTAATTTGTTGCAAAAAAAAAACTATATCGTTTTCCACTACGATATTGCACGTCCATGTATTCGAATATATTGCGAATTAGAGCTAGGAACTGCTTCCAAATTCACCATATTTTTTCACATAAACGAACATGGATTATAACGTCTAACTATTACTGAAAAATTGATTGGTGAACAAAGTTAAACTCAAACCAGATAACTTGGTGGGCGATGTCGAAGCATGTATGTCTTTCAAGTAAATGGGAAGCACTTATTAAAGTAGACTATACACCGTATTAATTACATAAAATGTTATTATATAATTTTTATATTTATTTATTGCACCAAACAATAGATGTTTTAATATTTAGATTCATTGATATAAGTCAATCAATTTGTTAGTAATTAAATATTTTATAATTTAAGTAACAAATAAAAAAAATGCTGTGCATTTTGCAACAATATTTACAATATATCCATTTGGATATTCAGTAAATCACCACGTAGTGCAGACTTGTTGACGGTAACTTGTTAGGTACCGTTGTCCATTGACAGTTACTCCCTTGAAGACTGTTTTTATTAAAAATTCATGGCCTCGGTCCAGAAGCACTGAAAAATGCCATGAAATAGACCACGAAATCCTGTGTTCAATAGGGAACTCGACCGAGTTCCTTGAAGATGTCAACCGGCCAATCTAACTAATTAAAAGCTATAATATTATATTAGTAAAAAAATACTAAACTACTGAATTTAAAAAAATAATTACACAATGTATTGTAAATGTATATTATAATAGCAAGGCAAAAATACCGAGGGCAATACTCCATTATGTAATTTTATATGCTATAAATATCATTATTATAGTAATAATCATTATTTATATGCATAAATCAGAAGGATTAATTATTGGTATTATAAATGCAATAACATTTAATGTATTGTAATAATGATATTTAAATAAATATATTAATTATTTGAAAAAAAATATAAAAACAAAATATAATTCTAATAACAAAACAAAATATAAACCAAAAATAATAATAATAAAAAGCTGGCCAAAGGGCTATCGACCATTAATATTATATATAATGTAGAACAAGAAGGAGAAAAAAAATCATATAAAAAAAGGGATGATGGGTTGATGGGAAGATTACCAAAGGTAATATGGGAGAGGTTGTTGTAATACGGTGGTAGGGAACTAAAAGTTTTGTTTTAGAAGGATTTAATATGAAATATGATTAATTAAATATATACAAGTAATAGAGAACTAAATGAAAATTGTTCACTGTGACTAATTTTCGCGGCTCCCTTTAGATTAGTCCGCGCCTCCCAGTTTGGAAAACGCTGCTATAGAGTTCTTTTGGAGGGTTATGGAACGAGTTCTTTGGATACTGTTTATATCAGGTTTCGATTAAATAATGAATGTAATAAACACTGACTAAACCTATTTAGAACTAGGAATATCTAAATTTGTTGATTTTATTTATATTCAATTAAAAAATTTGATAAAACAACTTGCTTGAAAATGTATAACCTAAGGACAATTTTCTTGCAACGAACTTTGATATCTTATTTTAATTAATTCAAGTAGTACATTGAATGTTATTAGCTTTTTAATATGATATTTTATGAACAGACAATTGCATTATTATATTTATATAATTTTGAAATTTATTTCAATTTAATGCAGACAATTTTTTTTTAAAGCAAAATCAAAATGTACCTGATCGAACTTGAAAATTATTATAATAAATTATAATTTTGTTTAAATTATTTAAGATTGTATTTTTTATAAAATCAATTTTGTTGTCTTTAATTTCTACATTTTCAAAATGAAGATCATTCATAGAATAAATTTATTTTCCTAAAAATTAGGTCTTCCAATCCTTAATCCAAACAAAGTAATTGAACAACAAACACATGTTTTATAAAATGTGTATCAATTTATTTAAAAAATAATTATTAATACAAACTATCTTATGTTAGTTAATTATTTTGAAGTATGTATTTTTAAATATAAATACACGTACATTAATTATTACTATAAGATGCTTGTTTCCATATAATTAAAATAAATCACGAAGAATCTTTCTATTAATAAAATACCCAACAATCTAACAATTACTCCATTGTCGGGAAAATATTTAAAAAAAATGTTTTCCTGACATGATAAGTGAACATATATCATTCTTTATTGTTTGTATAAGACATAAAATGTGATATCCGTGTGTGAAATATATGCGTTTATTATTATTGTTTTTCAAACCGTGGTAGCCTTCAGTCATCAACACTTTCGATTCATAAAGAAAATAAAAGGAAAACTCAAGTATTCACACCAGAATTTCAAAAGAATATAAATATTACTTAAGAAATATACATTAAATAGTAAATAAATAATGAATGTGTCAATAATACTAAAAATTTATTTAATTCTCAATAAAAAAAGACCTATATACCATTATATTTTCGCCACTGAATGTAGTTTTTCCATAATATCTACATATGTTGGAAAATCAAAGTAATAGTCAAAGTTCTCAAATAGCATTATTTATGTTTTAAGGACTTTTGTCATTGTTATGATTTCTACCTTATGACTTGATAGATGCTAAATAAAGGGGGGCCAAAGTTTAGCAAGAAAAAAATGTTGGGTACAGTGGCACAATCTATAATGTTGTACGTTGCTCCTATAGGGGAAGAAGGAATGAGGGTGAAAAGCTATAGAAGAGTGCTAGAAACCGTGCAGCGAAATGGAGCAATCAGGATTTGCAGTGCCTACAGAACAATTTCCCGGGATGCTGTTCAAGTATCAGCTGGTGTGCCACCAATAGAACTCCTGGTTAGGGAAAGATGTGAGAGGCAGAGCGGGGCGAATAAGGAAGATGCCAGAGTCAGATTACTGCAAAAGTGGCAGGAAAAATGGCATACGTCGGAGAAGGGAACCTGGACTCGATGCCTAATTCCAGAAATAGAGCCCTGGATAAATGGAAGCACGGGGAAATGGCATACCACCTGAGCCAGGCTCTCTCTGGACATGGATGCCTCGGCAAGTACCTGCATTTCATCGCGAATAAGGAGGATGAAATGTGTTGGTACTGTGAGGAGGACGACAGCCCAGAGAACACATTATTTAGGTGCAATAGATGAGCACGGACGAAGCACGGGGCAGAGACCAAACTGGGTGCCTTGCTGGAACCGGGGGGATTCGTTGGCGAAATGTTGAAGAGCGAAGAGAGTTGGGCGACCATATCTGAGTATGTGTCGGAGGTGCTTTCGACTAAAGAAAAAGATGAACGGAGACTGCAAAGAGCCAATTAAGATAGTGGCAGTGGAAGCCAGCACTAATGCAAAACAATGGAACTGCCAGTGATCAAAGACGATCAGCATTACAGTGGAGTACTGAGATACAGGACCTGGATGTTGACGAAGAAGGGGTGAGGTATTAGTGGGTAAAAATCCCACAGAACCACGACTCCACACGTGGTCCCTACGGAAGGTTTCCTCTACAAAAAAAGATACCCATTTCAGGTTTTAAAAAACAGTTGAGATATTTATGGAATTGATTGCTTAACTGAATGCACCTATCCGAATTGTCTTAAAGAATTCCGTTCTAGATAGTTTTCAATAAAAGATCACTAAAGACCATTCTTGAAGTTTTCATTACACTACAAAACTACAAATAATTGAATTTATGAAGAGCATTTGCAAAAAAAAATATTGGGAAATCCCAATTTGTCACATAATTTGCATGCACTGCATTTGTTTTATATCGACAGTAAGAAATTTACAGTATTATCGACGAGTTATATGAGTTGTGCAAAACTCGCACGATATGTTGGTGCTAAAGTCTGTTGCGCCGTGAATTGTGCATAACTTCCGTGCACAAATTTACTCGGAGCTGCATGGATTATTAACAACTGCTCAACTATTTGAATAGCAAACTTTTAGCAACCTCGAAGGCATGTTCATCTAGCTTACCTCAATTTTTGTTTGAAACGCACACATACTTGTATAATAAAGCTTAATGAAGTAAATATTAGCGGGGGGCAATAAATATATGTAACAGGACAGAGTGCAAGGAAATTATTAGACAGAAACCGCTGTGGAAATTACACAGCCAATGTATATTTAGAAACGTCGGAAGTGATTATCTTAATAAGAACATTTAATTAAAAGTTAATATTCTGATTTATGTTTTTCGTAGATAAAAATTATTTTAATTACAATTAGGCCAATTATTAATATTCAACTTACAAATGTAAAATATTGCGGTGAATCTGAACGTGGGCGAAAAAAACTGTCATTTATTTTAAAGATAAAGTGCGTTTTAACACTTCTCATGTTATTTTTTTCGTCAGCTGTGTATTTTTTTTTTGGCCAACAGGAAATATAAATCCCGATACTAGCGTGTACACACGTATGTAATGTGTCTTTCCAAGATTTGTTACTTGTAAATTCAACTGATGACAATATAAAGATATCATTTATAAAATGTTGTGTTCTTATACAATTGTGGCTATATTTATATGTGTATACTAAAAATAAACCCTGTTGTAAATATAATTTATCTTTTAGATAACACAATAATATTTTAAAGTTTATTGTTAGTTATCACTAGTTTACTAAATTAATATTTCAATTAGAATTTAGAGAAGTGTAATGTTAGTGAATAAATAAAACAAATATTACTCACAAAAATAATTTTATCCTAATATTATTTTCATTCCCCGTATTATTGTCCATAGATCTATAGATACTTTGAATAATTCGGACATGTCTTATAAAATAAACTATATGTCATGCCGGATTTACAAAAAAAAAATACATAAATAAAACATAATCCGTAAAGTGATAAAATAATAAATTATTGTTTCTGAAAATTTATTTTTTTAAACATTTCAACCGTTTATTAAATACCTATAAAAAGAAGTAATATTATTTTAGAAAGATAATATTGAATTGATTTTTTCTAAGAACTTCTAATTAGGAATAATAAAAACATGTAATAATTATATTTAAACGTAACAAGTATCGAGACACGTAACAAGCATCTAGTTATAGTCAGCCCTGGGCTCCAATTAAGAGGCCCTCAAAAGTGTATTTTCACTTTGGTTTATAACACATTCCCCTTCAGAATTTGTCAATTATGTTTGTTGATTTTGTTTCATGAAAAAATATCTTTATCAGAATTTATAAATAGATTATTTTAAGCTCTTTAATCTTCTTCTTTTTAATTAATTACCTTTATTACGAAATTGAAATTATACTATTAATTTTTTGCGAAAATTATTCACTTGATTTGCAATACGTAATTAATAATGCCAGTTCAAAATTTGAAAAAGTAGAGTGTCTTGGAAGGTCACAAAAGAATGTTGTAAATCTTAAGAATGTAGTCACAGGAAAGTTTCCGTCTACTAATTGTTACTTAAACCTAATTCATATGACTCAGTTATTTCGATAATTCGACAATTGGTGGTGCCTGATAATATTGATGCATCTAGTTCAAAGTCAACGGTTCAACATATAGAATACAAGTAATTAGCTGCACGCAGATAAAGCTAATCTTATATTGAAATGAGTTTTCGTTCGAATAACAAGCACAATTAATCATTCCATTTGTCACAAAATTCCACCGTTGCGAAACGATTTGATTATTTGGTCCGTGTGGATGTGTCTATGTAGTCGTAACGGTCACGTAATCATCAAAAAAAGTAAAGGTTAATGAGCGACCGACAATTATTATTAGATCACATATTATTGTATCAAGGCAGTCTTTCATAACAACACGCAAATATTTAAACTGCACCCACACCAAATTAAATAACACGTAACAATGGCCCACAAACACACAATGCCCAAAAAAGTTTCCATTTCTTCGTGGATAGTTATTATCTGCTTGAATACTTCGTGACGCTAACAAAATTTTATGAAACTAAAAAACTTATAAATATTCTAAATAGTTAAACTATTTGTAATAATAAATATCAAAATATAAAATTATATTAACAAATAACGACTAGAATTTAAAAAAAAAGTAAATCGCTGCTTTATTTGCATTATTAAAGTAGTTAATTTGTATCATGTAATAATATTGTATAAATACCTTTTATTTTTATATGTTTGCTACTGTTGCAATAATTATTATTATTATATTGTTGTTTCAAAAAGAAGTACGTTTCTATTTTATTGAATTCGTATAAAGGGTTTGCTCCTTCTCTCCCTATGCCGAAACCCTGATTTGGAAAAACCCGAACATTCCTCCCTAAGTAAACTCACCATGATCCACCATCCAAATAACCTACTTCATAACCCTGCGAATGACCTCCTTTATTAAAAAACCTACAAAGTTCCACTCCTCGATAAGTACCTCTCCTTTTCCCACACGTACCCTATATCAGTACTTATTGCCTCTGTATTTATCTTCTTTCCATTTGCCAGAGGCATTTTTTTCATTTGTGTTTGTCCCTTTCTCTCTTGAAATGTTATTAATTTAGTTTCATATTAATTGTGTTCATTTAAGTATCAATATTTCCTAGCTCATTGGTCAATCCTTAGTTACATTTAATTAGAATGTGTACTTGCTTGCCAATAAATTATATATTATTAATATTAGAACATTTAAAATATTGTTATGTATAACCGATTATTGTTTGGGGAATCGTAGTCGTATGAGGAGGATGCAGTTCGGGAAGGAAATAATTTGATACCGAAATATAAGAGCGTATATTATCTGAGATCGTACAACGAGAGTCGACACGTGAATCGTAATTGTTATCATCCTCATCGGTAGAGGGAACCTTCTGCTTGACTCCAGAGGGCGCCACAATTGTATGTACTTTATTCTTAACGATGTACATTTCCATTTAAAAAATATTTCATACCCTAATCACTAGAAAGTACATTCCACCAAATTCTCTAATGTCTAGAAATCTTTAATTACATAATAATTAGGGAATAATACTTTCTTCCCTTACCTTACTCTCTTATTAGGCGACACTTTTATAATATTATTTAGTCTTTGAAGAAGAGGCTTCACACTGGGGGAGCTGACAAGACTTTCTTCTCTTAGTAGAAAGTAACTCTTGGTAAATAAAACAGGAGATCAACACTTATATAGTTGACTTCTCCATAAAAACACTCAACTTATCAATAAAACTACTTAGAATATTCGCATTGGATATTCATAAATCCCTTAAAGACTACACAATGACGTAACTACGTGATAATCCATCCCTGGGACATGAAACTGAATTAAAATTTTTATTAATATCTTTAACTACATTTCAATTAGTATGAATAGAACTTTTTTTTGGGATTATATACGTAAATTTATTTCAGTTTCATGTAGAAATGTATATATGTGTTCATTATCTAGGTTACGAAACAATGCTATCATGAATTATAGATGATATCGAGTTAGAACCTGTCGGCAACAATTGAATTTATCGATTAGGGCAATTCAGAATTGAAACGCGATACTGATGTTAATAAAGAGGCACTTCGGGATGCAGTCATCGTGGCTGAAAGTCCAAAACCTAAATCCCACCAAATGTTCTATTGGCGTTCGTTTGTTTTTTTGCTTTACAAAGCATTACTCCATATGCAACCTTTTTATGATAACAATTTCATTATACAACTTTTTATTGCTGTATCATTCTGTTACCATGTTACGCTTTTATATAAAATTTATTAATTGTTTACCAAATCGATATTGATATTCTACATAACACAGATGCATTAACACTACTATCGATTTAGACCATGATGTACTCGGAGCCGCATGCGGCTCTATGAATTACAAATAGTGACTTTTCCATGGCTTCTCATTTTTAAAATGTTGGCGATTTTTGTTATGGTATCAATTTTCAAGAAATTTCTTACACATTATTTTATATAACTATTTCAACAGCATTTTCTTAACATTTACTTACTTTTATAACGATTAATCAACTTTGATGATTTTTATTATTTATTATTCTTATAATAACATTTATTGCAATAACTACAAGAAAAGATATAAACTGAATATGTAACATATAATCCAAAAAATATTATTTTTTATAATTTCGAATGCATAGTCATATTAGTAAAAAGCATACAATTATTATTAATAATATTAAATCACTTATTAATCCTGTCGGTTCTTTTACTTCTCAATAATAAAACAATCTCGTAACTAACTTTTTATGCATAGAACTTCAACAGAATCAAATTTATCAGGTTAAACTTGTTTATTTTAATATAAATGTAATTTTTCTAATTTTATTCCTCTCCTCGGTAGATATCTCTCCCTTTCCTTATTTCGAAAGATTCCAATTCTCTACAAATTTTTGTATACCTCCTAAATATAAGAATATCCTATACGTACCCTTTATCAATACCTGTTATCTCTTTGCCAGAGGCTGATTTTTTTCTTATGTAATTTAGTTACTGTATTGTTCATTTAGTTTCTTTATTATTTATATATACTTAATTAATGGTACTCTTTCATTATTAATATTCATGGACAAAAAGCCAATGTCGATAGCCCTTTGACCAGTCTTTTGGTTATTATTATTATTATTTTATTTATACAGAATTATGTATTTTTATTTATTTTTTAATTGTCATATTTTAGTTGTTTTCATTTATAATATTTTGCATAATATGTTGTCTCTACTGGCTAATAAATTAGATTATATTATTATTTAATTTTTGTAAAATTACTTCTTTAATGAAACTGAGTCGATTTATACCCAAATTTTTAGTCTCATTTCCTAACAGTGTTAATAGCATTAGGTACACAAAGAAGCGAACTAGTAGAATTGTAGCGTATCAATATACCAATTACTATTGCATGACAACTAAATCATTTCTAAGAATTCATATGATTGAAATTTAAAATGTTAAACCGTCACAAGACTTACTAAAAAAATACGAATAAATTGTACAAAACTAAGTGTTCGTCTTATTTTCTTCTAATATTATCGCATCATAGAAAATATGAACAAGACAAAACCATAAACTATAAAAATGCATTTAAATTTATTATTATTAATGGTTTGTCTATACGATTTATAAGCATAATTATAATATTATGTAATTATTTATTCGTCATTATTTTAAAGTTTAATTGGTCAATAAATTATAATCCGACAAATTAAAATTTAATTATGCAAATATTCAAAAAACTTTTTTTAAATTTATTTAATATTAAATTGAATAAAGAAATAATATCACAAGTATATTATACCTAAATGTTGTTAATAAAAAAATAATTATAGGAAATACAAATAATCTCAAAAAAAACATTCACTTAGGTCATATTGTGATTAATAAAAATTATTATTATATAAAAAGCAATTGTGAATTAAAAAATACATTAAACATTGCTACGGGAATTAATTTAATATTGTTGTTATTTGCTTCATTCATATTATGTTATATAACAACAATTTCATTGAGTTATCCTTTTTTAATTAGATAATACAGATAAAAGCATTTATTTTTTCTTTTCTTTATTTTAATTTATTATTATATTGAGTTTGTTATTTGTAATTGTTGTTGCAATAAGTAAATTAATATAATATAGTTAAATTCAACTTTATATTCGATAATACTATCGTATTGAACAAAAAGAAAACGTGATTTAAAATTGCGTGTGAGATTTTAAGTAATATCTAGGTTGAAATAACATTATCTATAGATTGGGGACACCAGTGGTGATAAAGGATTGAAGTTAACTTAAGGTTTCTGCACACGCAAGATTTCGTTCACTTATGGACTTGGCACACAGTGGAAAGTGTCAAATGCAATGTTTACTACGACTGTAGTTCAAACTACGGCATCCTGTTACTAGACATCGTGCAGAGTTAAGTTAGTTTAAATTTATATTTGGATCAACCTATTAAATCTTTTTTAATCCATTTATTTATTGCCACAAATTCATCCCAATAAATATTTTTCTATCCTTTAACAAAATCGACTAATGTGTTATATATTTTTCTTTACTTAAGATAAAAAATAATTTGATTAGAATTATATTATTTTGTAATTAAAGGATACTTTGTAAAAGGATTAAAATAATTGTAAATTTTAATACTTTTTTAATTTGAAAATTAAAATATTTAAATTGATGACAAGGAAACAGGTAAGAAATCTTCAGCAAAATAAGTACTGTGTTAAAATAGATGGTTTATGAGCTTCAATTTCTCTTTCCGTAATAATGGTCTTTTCGTCTTCATTTTTTTTAGTTTTATCACTCTTTAATTTTTACTATTTTCGTATATTATTTTTATTTTTCTAAGTGATCCATTTATGTTTATTACCTATGTGATTTAATCTATATTCAACTTCTATAAAGAAATAACCATAATTATATATGTATTATTATAGTTAGTGTTACTGTGACTGTCAATAAAAAATAATAAAAATATTTCTATTACAAAGGACTATTTCAGAGGGTTATGGAGGGAGTTGTTTGGATGGCGAATCCTAGTAAGGATACGATGGGAGGAACGTTCGGATACGGAGAGATTTTTCAAAACACAATTCCAGCATTGGAAGAGAAGGTTGAAACCATATTCGAGGATTGGACGGCAGATACATGTTTTACATTTGCAGGATATTGCAGAACTACGGAATGTTAGGGATCAGAAATGACGGGATCTTTTCTTAATTTTAGATTTGTGTTCTTTGGAATAGTAGTTAAGGTTGAGTTTAGGATCTAGCAGGAGTTGATTGGGAGGTTACTAAAAGTAATATTGGGAAAGGATGATGTAATGCTGTGGTAGGGAACTAAAAGTTTTATTTTGAAAGGATTTATTTTTAGAGGCCATTTCTTGTACCAGAATATGCAGAAAGACCTATGGTCAATAGCCCATTGGAGCAAAATAATGTTATTTTTCTTTGCATTTCTTTATTTTTATTGTTTTTAGTTTGTTTTTGCAATATTATTATTATATTAATATTACTATTGTATCAAAGTTTTTTTTTTTGTAAAAATAAAATTATAAATTAACAATTTGTTTCATCTAAGAAATTATCCGACTGTCAATGTCAAGAAATATATGAATATTTATAAAAGCAAAAAACTTAAATTCCACGACGATACGTTGCCCATAACTCGAGAAAAGTAAGTACATTCCGCCGAGTTTTATTTAATTATATTCTTCAGTACGCAATGTGTTAATATTGATGGTTTCCATTATAAAATCGAGCGTATGTTTGAACGCTTCCTTTTATAGCAATAAATACAAAAATAATGTTCACAGCGCAATGTAAAATAATGCATGCTGCACATATGCAATTAATAAAACGATAAGAATAACTCGATAAAAAACCGGAGCAAATACATTAATGTCGTGTTCTGGTTTTCATAACATATAGACGTGCTACTTGTTTGTTTTGTTTCTTTGAACAGAAATGTTAATAATAAAATCTCATCAGTTTCGTTTGTATTTATTATTCTACTCAATTTAATTTTAACTGAAACGTAAATACAGTAAAATTCAATGAATAGGATAAAAAATATTTTTGAATAATTCTGTCATTTTCATTCATTTATTTAAAAATAAAAAGTTTGAATATATGTTTTATTCTCGTTAATAAGTCTCTAACTGATTCAAATATTACGCTTATAAACAGTTTGATTTACAGTTTCCTTCTGACGTGAATACGGATCAACTCATGAGATGATAAATTAAAAATAGAACGAATTAAATTCATTACAAAAACTTTAAAATTTTGTATTGAAACCATATTTTAATACATTTTTCATAATCAATAAAAAAATAATAAATATTAACTAATATTTTTGAATATTATTTTTTGATGGAAAATGCTGCACGTTAGTTTTGGTTCATTTGAAAAGTTGGCTAGTATCACGGGAAGCAGGTATAATAATAGATTTCTATATGCAATTTTCAGGTTTTAGAAGATTGCACAGAAATAATTTAAAATCGTTCTGACCGATAAACATTAGACCAGGCTAAAGATGTTTTGAATTCAATTCAAAAACTAAACAATGCTCAATAAACATATTATTAAAAAAATGAAGCCTTTGAAATAATAAGTAATTTTTGTAAATGGATATTAATGATTTGTTAATTGTTTATAAAAGTACTTTTTTGTAATTCCATTTTTTCTCAATTAATTTAAACATCAGTGTATAAGAAATTATATTTGAACATGAACTGTTAACGAGATTAGCAAATAACGAGATTAGCAAAATATAAAAAGCAATTCATATTATGATAAATACGTCAATTATCCTTCGACATGTTGTAATAAATTACTGGATCAATAACAACTTATAATATCAAATTGAAAAGAGAAAATGCAGAATTTACATTTATTTATAAAGTTTATAACAGTATTTACTGAATACTAAACAATACTTAAAAGAACCATTTACTTAATTAAATAGGAAAATTCCAATATGTTTTTATAAACAGAATATACGAAAACTAAAGTAACTGACTTCTGACAATACCAATATTTGTATGAGCCATAAAGGCTAACATTATTTAAATGCTGTTTTTTAATTCTATTAGATGCTATGTAACTATGATGTGGCTCTTTATAATATATAGAAAACCGGAATGCGGCTCTTATTGCCTCATGCATGCCTACCACTAGTCACTGCAACCACAACTCGTCTGAAAGAACAGGGCTACGACCAAACCTAGTTTATAAAAGTAGTACTATATAAATTAATTCAAATATGGTGAATAACAAGCTATGGCAAGATAAGCAATGTTCAAACCTATTGCATTCAATTAGTAATGAATATGTGCTACTTACTTTACCTTTCATACTAACAAAACTTAGATAAATCTAAGTATCTAATCAACGATTTGTGTTTGAAACAGATTTTAAGGTACATTTCCAATTTTAAGTTCTTATCAAAAAGATTGGTATTAGTAAAAATCCCATGATAGAAAATTACTTTTATAATGAATATATAAAATTAATTACATTACACCTTTTGTTATGGACGTAAGTCATCAAATTTGCAAAAAAAAAATAACATGAAGTAGAAATTTTCATTTTTAAATTGTAAAACCACTTCTGGGGTTAAATGTATTTTTAACAAACATAATTGGAAATAAATTGCATTACATTATATTTTTTTATATTATTTTTTATTTAAATTAAATAAAATTATGAATTCTAGTGTTATATTTTCTGATGGTATATAATAAAGTAAAATTTAAAAAATATACATATATTTCATAAAATACTTGCATATAATTTTATATATCACATTTGTTTCACTGGTTCAATATTCAATAAGTTTAATCCATTATGAAAAACTTGTTCCAGCGCTTTGAGCAAATAAATCCTTGCATGTAGAGCATTGAAAAGGTAGTCCCTTGATTCCTAAAATACATTATTATATATATATTACTTAAACTGTATTTACGACTTACAATTAAAATTTTAATTCTTCTATAGTATCCACTAAATACAGACGACATTGATCCCAAGTGTGCTACCAAATAATGAACATTTATCTTGTAAATATCAATATCCTTGATACAATTCTTCAATATTGCAGGAAATTGCAGAATATAAACATATAACAACTCCCATTCTTCCTGAAATTAAAGTGATAATACGAAAAAATATAAGACAATAAAAACTTACAGGTTGATCAAGTAAACTAAAATCAATCTCATCAATGGCAATTAAAGGTGGATATACTTTCTCAGTCACTCGCTTTTCAAATTCTTTCAATAAACTTGACAACCTTGCACAATTATACAAGATAAAAGATGCATCTACAAACAGAATTTTCAATTAGTTCAATAATTAAAGAATAAATTGCATTAATACTTTTCATGTAATGATTATTGATGTCTATTGTTGTGCAATTGTTTGGTCTATTCTGTAACATCTCTATGGTTACAGCTGCAGATCCGAGTTTAGCAAAAAACTCTTCCCATCCGGGTTTTGACGTTATTCTTAAACCATACTTGTGTTCAGCCATTAGCCTCATATCTAAAGTCCGGTGACTAATAAAAATAGAAACGTTAGTATGAATTAAAATATTAAGACCATATACTCACTCATAATATACTTTCAAAGTTGTTTCAGTATCCTTAGAACCTTTTGAATTTAAAATTGGTCCACACACAATGGCGTCATCATTCAACAATGATTTACTACAAAACTTTATAACTTTTTCTCCATTTGTGTTACAGTTATTGAAGATCAAAAAGTTATCTGCCACTTGCTTCAACAGTAAAACTCTTAATTCTGTTAAGAACAAACTGTCATCTTTCACAACATCTGTGCTCAAAGTCAAAGACTTATTCAAATTGTATGATCCATATTTACTTGTTTCTTTCAAAACTTCAATAATAGTTTTTTTGAATGCAATCGGTTTATCTAAGTATATATGACAATTATCTTTTACATTATCTGCTTTGCTTATGGGGTAACTCCACAATTTACTTAAGTTAATTAAATCTTCAGTTGTTGAAATAGTTTTAGAATAATTGAATATTGTAAGTACTTCAGTTGATGGTATTTCCTTCAATAAATGATGCCAGCTCTTTATATTCAATGGAAAACTGATATCACCTAATGTCGTCAATTTCTTTGTGTGCTTTCTTATAATATTATGGTCAATATCGTAAGTTTCAACTAAATTAAATACAAGTGAGGTTAAGAAACCTTCTAATTGAGATAAATCTGATTTATTTAGTTCTATTTCCATGTTTATTGCACTACAGTTATTCTTAAGAAATTTTAAAAATTCAAAGATGTTATAAATAATGAAACTTACAGAATTAAATTGTTGAAATTAACACATAATAACAAATAATACACATGGATGCATACCATGGACCGCAACTTCAACAACTCTGTTATTTATTTCAGTCCACAGACTATCGTTGCGTTGCCAACTGTACATTGCTGTACATATTTACAGCATAAGTGTTATCCAATTGCGGTACCCTGATGCATACAACCAATTCAACACAAGAAAGTTATAACTAAATTATTTTAAAATATTTTTAAGAAAGAATAAACTATATTATTAGTAAAATCTATAGTTAGTAATGTGTACCTATCTAAGTTAAACATAAGTATATTGTTTGTTGAATAAACTTGTTAATTTGGTGTAAATACGGTCATCTGCCTTACTCCTTATGTTATATACAGTTGTGTTTATATGTTCGTCAAAGCCCTTTGAATATCCTTAAAACCTTTAATTAATTTACAGAATAAATTAGAGAAATGGTAAACATGGAAGTGGACACTGAGAACCACAATGATACAAATTCCAGAATTGCGAAGAAAATAGGTTTAAAAAATTTGTTAGATCGTGTGGTAACAATAGGTATGTTTAAAACGAAGAAAATCATTAATAACACCAATTCTATATTTATGTTATACATTTATTGTAGAGGAAAATGCTGATTATGGATTAAATGCAGTTATTGAAGTGAATCAAGTTTTACAAGGTTTGGATGTTCTTGAGAAGACATACTCAGTACATAAACGGCTAGAGAATTCTGATGAAACAATACTGGATGTGAAATTATTGAACTCAGCAAGCAGTGTAGTAAATAAAGCTTTAGATACTGTGACATCTTTTGAAAGCAATGTGTATGATCCGACAGAATTTTCTAAAAAAATTGTAAGTATAAATTCAAGTTTCTTTTATTCTGTAAAGATTTGTTTATTTTAGATTACCTACTGTAATGAAAATGAAGATGATTTTGATGAGTCCAGCTTACTCAATCTGCTTGAAGATGCCAAAACTATTTATCACAAAGTTCCAGTCTTTGCATCTTTGTATGGTACTTATACATTTACCACAGATCAGATTGTGAAGAAAAGTAAAACTAGAATACATAAACAGTCACAGAGGGCAGCTGTTAAGAAGACATTACTAAAAGTAACAAATCTTAAAGAAGATGAGCAAAGTATTGATGATATTGTTGATTTCCTGTTACAAGTATTAAAATTAAATTATGAAAAGAACAATAACAAACCAATACCATATTATAGGTAAGTTGATTAATTTGTAAAGTGTTTGTACTATAATTTTTACTTTTAGGTACGTAATTGATACAGACGATTTTGGAAAAACTGTTGAAAATATTTTTTATACTTCTTTCCTTATTCGAGATGGAAAGGCTAAACTAAATCTAGGTAATAGACAATATATTGACAATATTATGTATGTGTAAATTAATTAATTTTTAATACTTTTGTTTCAGATGATAATAATGTACCCACATTAGAGCCAATAGATAAAAAGTATTTAAAAGCTTTCCGTCACTCAAATGGACACAACATTCAAATGATCAGCTCCATAACTATGGAGCAATGGATGGTATATAAAATATTAGTTTTATGAAAAAAAAAATAACTAATACTTTTTTAGGAACAATCAGTGGAAGTAGGTTATCTACAAGAAGTAAAGGACAATTTATAAAAAATAATAAGTTTCATTATCAATTATTTATTTAATAAATAAAAATAAATAAAATATAGTTTATTGTTATGAATCATCGAAAGTCATTCTTGGAATACCATTCTTCTTCATGAATCTTCGATACTGCTTATACCTATTGCTCTCTGCCATCTGTACTTTCATATCTTCATCTTCCTGCTTTTTCCAAATATCAAATTTTTCTTTATCCCACAGCTCTTGATGTAAATAGTCCTGCTTCTGGTGATCCTCGATACTGTCAAATTGATGTTGACCCATTTTCAAAAATTTCCTTATCAAATACAGTTTGTATTCCAAAGTATATTCCTGCTTGAGCAATGTGTATTTTACGAAGTACATTGTGTGTAAATAAATCCATTTTGAAATTGTATACGGCGAAAATATAAGTTGAATCCATAACACATCATACACACTTGGTTTAGCATATGCTCCTTTAATATCCATTTTATCTTCAATGATACTCTGAATTATCTTCTCTGTTTCTTCCTTAATTTCAGATTTAGATTTTTTACTCTTCTTATCAACAACCAGTAAACCATCTGCTTTAGCTGTGTCCAATGCCCTGTTTCGATACTTTGGTACAGTCATAAAATATTTGATTGCAGAATAATAACGTTGTCTTGCCCCAAAATACTGTACTAAAGAGATCACAGTTATTGTTGTTATTATCACTAAACGAACATCCACTTTTGGAGCTACCCTCCTTCTATAATATCGATAATAATGGGCATAGTAGGCATCTGGATTATCAAGCATGTAATCATAATCAGCTCTGGATTCATCATCTTTCAATATTTCATAGGCAGTGGCTATATTCTTGAATTGTTCCTCAGCAATTGCCTTAGCTTCTACTTCTCTGTGCAAATCAGGATGGAACTGCTTGGCCAGTTTTCGATAATTCTTTGCAATTTCCGACTTGCTGGCATCTCTTGGTACACCAATAACATCATAACAATTGTTTTTACCACAATATAAACCTTCAAGTAATTGTCCCTCGCACAACGGACTTACAATAATTAATACTAATGATATACTTAAAAACCGAAGTATCATTTTGGCACAGTTTACTCAGATGTTCAGCCACGTCTGAGGAAAACTAAGTTTTGTTAAACACTCATGCCATGTCTTAGGAATTCTGCTCATGACATGTGCTGTCGGCTGTCATTTTTTTTTGTTGTAAACATGACATTTTTAATAATTATAGTTTTGATAAATTAACTAAACGTTTGAAAAACAGAAACTATCATTATTTGAAGGAAGTTTATTATATTATTATAGTTTATTTATATATTAAAAGAACATATTTTTTGTATTATAAAATTTCAATAAATGACTAACTTCAAGCTGCATGTTTAATTTTGAATTATATCCTTGTTGAACTTTAGATTTAGGAGTATGTTTATTTATAGATTTGAATTAATAAAGTGAAGAGGAAATGATGTTATATACATGAATTTAATATATAAATTAAAAGAACCAAATCCAAATTTAAGACTAGATCTCTCCGTTTCCGAAAGTTTCTCCCTTCTTATCTTCACCAGGATCCGCCATCCAAACAACCCGTACTCGAACAGAATGAATTTGTTAAATTTACCGAATCTTAACACTCAGTTTAAGAATTTCTTAAAAACTGCATACATCTTACTTTTAATTATATAAAATACAATCTAAATAAATAAATATTATAACCGCCCTTTATATTCTGCAATTCGCCAACGGTACTACCTTAATATCCATGCTTCTGAGATCTTCTATCCAAAACCTCTCAACATCCTTATCCTGGTACAAAAAATATTGTCTAAAAATATTACATCATAATCTCCCCATATTACCTTTGGTAATCTTCCCATCTACCCTCCGTAAAATACCTAGGAATCCTGCTAAATACAAAACTAAACCATAACCCTCCGAATGACCTTCTCTATTCCAAAACCAATATTGTTCCAGTTCTCTACAGATACCTCTCCTTTTTCCCTTAAATTCATCTCAATAGACTGAAATGTATCTTTTCCTCGAAATCTTGTATTCCTCGAAATCTATCAACCCCTCCCAAATATAAGAATCCCAGACTTGCTACTTTTTTTGTATAATGATTTTTTTCTCCTTATGTAATTGGTATACAATTGTGTTCTTTTAGTTTTGGTCAGCCTTTCTGTTATTATTTTTATTGTTATTTAGTTTGTATTCAGAGATTTATATTTAGAATTATATTTTGTTTTTTTTAACAGGCCAATATATTATATTATTATTAATATATACAGTGGTACCTCGACATACGAGTTTCATTCGTTCCGTAACCTTGCTCATATGTCAAATTGTTCGTATCTCAAAACACTCGTATATCGAGGTACCACTGTAAATGAAATTAAATATTGAAATACTGTTGATGTTCCAGGGATGGAATTCTGTACACCGTGGAATAATGTCTGGTGTTGTCGTTGTAGAGTCTTAGTAGTTTAAATTAAGTATATTCAATAACTTTATTAATCAATTGTAGGTGAGTCTTATCGAAGACTTCGTTGGGGTTTCTACTGAGACTCATTCTAAATACATATTCTGTTGTAATTGGGATTAGGACTTTGTTTATATTTGATGATTAAGCGTTCCCATGGAAATCAGCTTGGGTGGTTTGTTTACAATACGACTGGCCCGAATTCCTTATAGTTGTTTATGTGAAGAAGTGCATCGATTAGGAATCTTCGAAATCAATCCCTTGGCACTTATATATTTGTTTATATAACAAGATGTGTCGACTAAGACACTTGATATGCATCTACGTGAGAAACTCTTTGTGAGATCTCTTATATATAGATTATTTATACAATATAACAACAATAATATTAATAATAATGGTTGGACACAACAATTATAAACTATGTAACAAATGAATTTAAAATTTGAAAATAAAGACGTTTGGAACTCTTATTATAATTGTATTAAATAAAAACCCACTAAATCTCCACATCGACAACAACAAGATATTTCCACAAGTGTCCAGATATATTCCATTCAGGGACACGACATAACAGTTGATTCATAAGCTAATAGCGATTTTATTTTCTTTATTTTTATTGTAACAGTGAACTAAATAATAATACAATTATAATATTAATAGAAATAGAAAACACAATTATTACCACCGCTACAAAGGGCCGATCCCCTAGATTATGGATTTTTTTTGTATTAGGCTGTGCTAATCGAAATCCGGCAATCACCGGTAATTGTATTTTTATATAATAACATTGCATATTACAGAATTGTTTATTTATTTTTTAATGGCGCAATATTATGCAATTATTCGAATATTCTAGTTATTAGTTTACGATCATAGGCGGCTCGTCTATATTGACTTTTGGTAATACAAATGTAAGAGATTCTAGTTGTAAAATTATAAAAATAATTACAGTTGTTCAAAATATGATTATTTTATTTATTATTTATTTATATCATTCCTGATTTAAACGTTTTATGTGTTTAATAGATTAAGTATTTTGTCCCCACCTACTTCACTTGTCACCAGGATTATAAATACAAAATTAAATCTTGATCTCTTGTCAGTTGTATTGTCTGTTCCATAATTATTGTATGCAAAAATCAGTATAGACAATTGTAGACAAAAGTATGTAGTACATTTGTAAATAAATATTGATTGCAAATACATTGTAAGTATATAGAATATATTCAAAATATAAATATAGTCAATTGCATTAATAATTTCTTTGTTAAATTGCAGTATTCGTAATATTTTATTTTTGTCGTCGGTTAAATTAATCATTAATGCATAACAGCAATGGGTTTAGCAAACAGCGCTAGAAGGTCGCAGGACCCAGTGAAGTCAGAAACAACAAATGTAAAGCATAATATTGTACAACCTGAAATGGAGGATGATTTTGCACTGAATGGATATAGATTGTATCAACATTATATGCCTGAAGAGATCCTGATACAAATTCTGAGTTATTTGCCTGCAAAAGATTTATTGAAATGCAGTGAGGTGTGCAGCAATTGGAATAAGTTGATTAAATTGGATCGAGTGTGGAATCTCAAATTTAAACGAGAAAAGAAACAGAAGCCCAAGAAGGTTCCTTGGTTTGTATACTATGCAGCACTTGGTCTTGATTTTTTTGACAACAATCTTATAAAGAATGGCAATGGCCAGGATATTTACAAAAACTGGAGCATTAATAATAATTTTGGTGATGGTTGGATTATAGAGAATCCACCTGTAGGCTGTGACCCATTGCCTCTGGACATTGATGATTTCAATGGTCATCAAAGTTGCTTTGCTACCTCCTATCAGAAATGCAATAAACAGCAGGTCATAGAAATATCTAACCCCATGTTGAAACATATTCTAAATGACTTTAAACCACATATTTATATTAGTGAATGGATGTGTGGTCGATTTGATTGCAGTTGCATTTATAGTATGACCATCAAATTAGTCACTGATGAAGGAGTAGTTCATAAGCATGAAATTGTTGAATATGCAATTCAACAATGGAGTAATCCACAGTGGAAAAAAGTGATTTGGTAATAGGTTTATTAATATGCTTGTTTTTAATTGCTTTCTATTTTAGTTGGAAACTTCAGTTACAAATTATCCAAAAAATATTGCTAAAATTATCTTTGAACATGAAGGAAAAGATTCTTTATTTTGGAAAGGTCACTATGGCAGTAAAATGGCTGGAGCAGTTGTGAAAATATTGTTTGATACTATTGAGGAACAGAAAACATGTGCCTAAAATCCTAGTTATATTTTTATTGAGATTTAAAAATAATATATTTTAAGTATTAAATATTTACTTAATAATGCTTTATTATTGTATTAAATTATTAAAAAAAATAAAATATTTGCTATGTTTTTTTTTCCCTAAACGATATAAATAAGACCACAATTCGGGATTAAATTATCTTCTGGGGTACCGCAGGGAAGCGTTCTTGGACCAATTTTATATCTTATCTACACATCTAATCTACCAAAAACAAATATAATAACCATTGCTACGTTCCCTGACGACACAACACAATTGTTAACTCATAGTAATCCAGATATTGCGTCACTAAGTCTGCAAACAGGGTTGAATCAAATTGAACACTGGCTCAGAGACTGGCGTATTAAAGCCAACGATACGTAATCTACCCATGTCACTTTTACTATAAGAAAGAAAACATGTCCACCAGTAACTTTAAACAACAAAGTACTACCACAAGAGGAACACGTAAAATATCTTGGATTGCATTTGGATAGACGACTCAATTGGAAGAAACATATATGGACTAAGAGAAAGCAATTAGGTATAAAATTCAGCAAACTGTATTGGTTGCTTGGAAGAAAATCAGTGCTATCACTAGACAACAAACTACTAATTTATAAATCCATCCTCAAACCAGTTTGGACATACGGAATACAGTTGTGGGGTTCAGCGAGCAACTCCAACATCGAAATACTACAGCGATTGCAATCGAAAACTTTGCGCAAAATTACCGATGTACCCTGGTATGTCCCCAACAGTGTTTTACATAGTGATTTACAAATCAAAACAGTGAAAAGTGAAATTACAAGCTATAGTGAAAGGTATCAAGAAAGGCTCCAATCACACCCAAACATACTAGCTGAAAATGTTCTAGTAAAATAATAGATTTAATTAATATTATATTATATAAAATTATTATAAGTTAATTTTTATAGATGGATACTGTTGAGTTCCCCATCTACATGACAATTGTACCGCCAACAAATTTGCTTAATGTCCTATTTGGGATTGATTCTTAATAAAATAAATGATATACAAAAAAAAGTTAATGAGAACGTTAATTGCGTGTATTTCATACTACTGAACCATTGACAAATTTCAAAATTGAAATTACCTTAGTGTTGCAAAACTTGTTACGTAAATAATTATTTCTATTTATATTAATTAATTATTATATTTAAATAAAGCTAACAATTTTATTTGGGCAGAAAGATCTATGATAAATGGTCCTTTTCAGCAACAGAATTTAATTTTTCCTTGTAATTCTTTAATTTTATTAGATTGAGTTTAATTTTCGTAAATGTTGCAATAAATGTTATTATTATTTAATTATCATATAAGAATATATTCTATATATAATTATATTAAATTATATCGACGGAATATGACGCTGGAATGAATATGAATTATTGAACAATCATTGAAATTCCCAGCTTGAAAGCGATTTCAACTAAATTTTGTGGAACTGAATCTTTATAGCAAACATATATTTCTCTTGGATGGGGCATATGAAATAATCTCCTAAAAAAAATAATTACATTTAGATTAGTTAAATATTTTGTTTAAATTTTATTTTATACCCAATAACCCAGAATGTGTGCTTGCAGGTCTTCCGAGCATTGTCATCTAAGTAATCAGACTCAAACAGAACGCCATACTCTTTAATGGCAATTATACTTTTATTCATAACTGACTTTGCCATATCTTGTGGAGTAAGATTCTAAAACAATTATTTATTATATATATAGAACAAAATTAAAGTGTTAATACCTTAAATCTCAGAGTATTTTCAAATAATTTGTGTATGTGTTGACAGCTTTCTCTAAAGTTACTCAAAACGCTGTCTAGTGTATTTGAATTAATTGTACACTCAGGAGGACTTAGAAGAATTCCTTCAGTAGAATCCAAATGAACGTAATGGTATAAAACCAGTTCTTTTCCAGCAGTTAGCTGCATTGGCTGAATATCTCCAGTATCATTTAACAAAGATTGTCTCAATTCAGATAAATCATAGCTACTCATACTTATTTGGCTTCCATCCTATAATAAATGGTGAATATGTAACGACGAAATATGATTAAATAAACTGTATTTACTCTATAATCATCTATATCGGATTCGTCATCATCTGATCCATCAAAATTATTCCGATTTCTTTCCCTTAGAGCTCTTCTTCCTAACACAGGTTCATCACTTACTTCGCTTCGTTCACTGTACCCACCCTGACTTATAGAATCTTCTGATACCAGCTCAGAATCATCAGGGATCGAAAATAACGATCCACTTTGAGTCAAAGGTCCTTGATCGGAACTGCGTCGTTTTAGAATGGAAGTCACTTCTTGTTTCTTATTTTGCGTGTTGACGGGTGTAGTAATAGGTGAATTTGATTTATTAAAAAAGAAGTCGCTTTTCTTTTTAACATTGGTTGGAGCTTGGGGAACCGTCACTTGCGTTCCAGGATTGCTACATGTCCATCTTTCAGCTAGTTCCGAAATACCAAGTTCTTTCAAATGCGCTAAAGTCGCCTGAGCTTCTTCCACGTAAAATGCATCCGGAGGTAGGTTATCCTCGGCGGGCTCTGTGCAACCTCCTGCTTCCATAAGCACAACTAAAAGGTCCTGCAAAAAGTAGATGTCAGTTTAGGTATTATTGTACAAAAAATGGTTACTTTTCCAGCTCCAACTATTAATAAATATCTTCGTGAATCCGAAGGGAGGACAACATCTTCAATCCTGTTACAAGAATATGGGAAACATTCGCGCCAATGGATCATTGAACGCAATGGTTCAGTTCGTGATAAATGAAAGAGGCCTTGCTGTCGGCAATAGCAATTAACATCAACCAAATCGCCATAAATTAAATGTGATGCCAAAAGATATCCAGAATGGTAAAGAGCGCTGCCGAGTATTGTAAAAAGTCTTTGGCAATCTAAAGGATCTTCATTCTAAAATAAAATAATATTCGATTCATGTCGTAGTTACTAGTATTCATTTTACCCATTCCCTATAATCCGAAGCTTCTAATTCTGTTAATGCATCATCAATTTGCATTTGGGCCTCATTCGGTAAAATTATATGATGGGCCATAGGTAAAAGTTCCTCGAACTGGTAAGGAGCTTGAGTATTTGCTTTGTTCTTGAAATTGCTTAAAACGATGCTTTGTTCAGCTTTCGCCCAAAGCCCACTGGACAAGATTCTAGCGAAAAATCGCGAGAAAAAGTGATCCAACTCTGAAGTATTTTGCTCCATAAAACATTTGTCTATAGTTTCATAAATAAATACAAGCATTCTGACAATTTCTTCGTTAACCAAAACGATTTCTTTGGCAGTTACTCGATTGTCTGGTAGCATCAGAAGCAGTATTTTTGAGTCTTTAATATTATAGACTACATGAGCCAATCGTTTATCGATTTGAACGGTAGTTACTTGAGATTTAGTTTTAGTGATTTCATCGATCAAATGTGAGATCGTTATGAAGACACCTCGACATAAGCAAAGAGCGTTCTTCGCCAAAGGCGTAGGGTAACAGTAAAGAACACCTTGAAATTCTGGCCCTGTTTCACTAAGTATTTCAGTGTCTAAATATAAAATGCCCACAGGTTGGTCCAACAATAAATTCAATAATTCCTCATTGGTACTTCCTGTCAACGATTTAACAAAATTACTTTGATTGCTTAACTCGTTACTTGGGGGTTGCTTAGTTACTTCAACACCAGTAACTCTTTGTAAAGTTAGATCAACAGCTTCGTGACCACTCAATTGGTTTAATATTGTGTTTAAATTATGGACATTCACATCAATATTATTCACGGATTTTAACCAATCTCCTATCTTAATGCTTTTATCGTGTTCACTATCAGGTGTAAATCCTGAAACCATAACGCGGTTTCCGTCTGTGAATGTTCCAACTGTAATTCCAAGCATTGTTTCCACCAATTTCACCCTCCTGCCTAATTTGAATATAACTCCTTCTTCGTTCACTCTAACGGTGACAACCTTTATTTCGCCATCACCTGAATCATGGAAGGTCACTTTGTTTTCTTGAGAGGATTCATGCTTCAAAACACGTTTACTACGTCTTTTGCTCTCCCGTCTCCTGATCAACCGAAGGAATTTGCTTCTGGTACTCTTTCGCGTTTGGTTTTTAACCAGAGGAGGCTTTACGTTGCTGATGCTTTCCGTATCAACGTGCGTTTGAGTTACCGATGGATGGCAATCAATAAAAAGCAATTGACCACTTTCATCTATTGATGACTCCCATTCAGGAACCGAACTAAAATAAAATTAATAATTTTATTTAGAAAATACACATAAAAAAGAAATTGTATAGGGAAAACTTTCTTATCTATAACTTATTATTATCGTATTTAAAACCTATTTTAATGCAATAATTTGTTTACTAATAGTACAATAATGATGTGGCCTAAAGCTCATAATGTGTCTTATGAACAAAAAAAAAAGTAACAAAGTGTAACTCAAAGAAACAATAAATAATTTGAAACATATAACAATAACGAATTGCTTCTATTATATAATTTATATAGTATACAGTGGTATCACCTTTTTATAACTTTATTTGGAAAACGATGAATGATGGAAGAGGTTGAAATAGTGCAAGCCCTTATTTTATTAATCAAATATTTTTTTAAATTAAATGAATGGATGTTCTTAAAAAATGCACAGAAAGAAACCCCAATAGTTTTATCTGGAATGTCCAGATATTGTACCATTTTCAAAACATCTTTGGAGGGCAAGTTTGCTAGACATATTTCTAATAACTTTACATTTGATATTTCTTAATCTAAACCAGCATTTTCCAACATGTAAGGCGAATATTAGTCACAGTGAGCAATTTTCCAATTGACTGCTAAAGTTTTATATATAAGAAATAGATACTACATTAAAACATAAATTGCAGACTGTATCTCTGGTTCAATTTCGGTTGAATCTTCTTTCTGAATGTAATACTATATCAAGCTAAGCTTTGAAAGTACTGCTACCATTCACAACATCATATTTCTGCAAAACGGGATTTTCAGTCATAGCTGCAATGAAATAAAAATATCTAGCTCCTTCAGTTGTATAAAAAAGTAATTAGTAACTATCTCGTCACTAACACCAAGATTTGATTAACTTTAAGCTAATAGACATCTCATCAATAAACAATAATAAAATATCGTTATTATTTTTGTTTGTTTTCCATTAGTTTGTATTAATACATGTTTTTAGATGTAAACATTTTGGTGTTTTTATTATTTTATGAAATAGAGAGGGAGAAGGGATTAAATATTTTTAAGAGAGGCATAGTTACATCAAGTTTGGAAACCACTGATCTAGGCTAAGTAGCAAAAAGAGGCTGTGAAGATAACATTAAACATTTTGTTCAATATTTTTTTTTTCGTCTAATTGTAGCAGTGTTTACATTATTTTATATAGTTAGTACAACAAGCCACTGACAATAATGGTTGGTATAACTTGGTATAACGTTTATCTTGGTATTACAGCAAAATCTGTAATTATAATAGTATTATATCTAATGTTTATAATAGTTACAAATAAGAAAGCATTTGAAGAATGTACAACTTTCAATAGAAATTAATTGGCTGATAAATACCTAAGAAGGACCATAACAATATAAAATATAATTCTACTAAATTATTTACTAATGTATAATATTTTTAAATATCTATTTATTTAATATTGTTGGATACACTATGTTTACCGATAAAAGAAGAGTAAATGTAAAAGAAAAAACAATAATTTTTATTTTGAAAAAAAACCCATTTACATTATAGAACCTAATGATGAACACTTACAATATAAGCGTATACATTTAATTCAGTTAGAAATGTTTTGTAATTTGAATACATTTGGATATGTAAAGTGTGTCACTGGATAGGCCAAATTTAGAATCTTATTATTAACACCTGCAACGCCTACAACTTTAACTATTATCCAAAAATGTCCATGTTCTTCAAATATATTTTATTACAACGGTGCAGCGCCATCTGTACGATATGATTACACAAATTAAGGAATGAATTATATGCAATTTATTCAATCAGTCAGTGAATAACGATTTATCTTTTATTGTTATTCAATTAATGTTTGTAAATATGAATAGAAATATAAACAAAAATCAAGAAAAATCCGTTGTACAAGTTGCATAAGAATTTGGTTAGACAGTTGCCAGCATTGCGAAGGCCATTGTACTCTAAGACACATCGTTCGGTCGAAACGTACTTATTGTGATAGCAGCGGCAGGAATAATCAGTTTTCAAAGGAATTTGTCGAAATTATCAGTTGCTAGAGGAGCCATACAAGTAAGTGCAATTATCGGAATATAGAAGGGTTTGTTGCCACAACCAAATTTACCTGTCAGTGTCCGAATAGTAAGAACTGCAATCCGACGACACCTCAGACCATTCCTCTTCGGATGCACTTTGCACTTGGTCGTGGCTATGATTCCTGTCTCTAGGGTGTTGTAGTAGATATTGTTCTTCCTCCATAGTCACTTTACTGCTTCAACTCAAGACGAACTAAAAAAAACAATGAACATTCTTTGTTTACAACACCCTGTGCGCCATATTTAGCATGTGTTTAACTCACTTTTCCTCATTGCCATCTTTAGGCATCTCAAACAACTTCAGAAACGTTTCTTCTTTTTTTACAGGTAAAATGACTCGAGGTAATCAAAGAGACTTGGCTAGGGCCAAAAACATGAAGAAACAACAAGAATTGAATAAGAGCAAGCAACCAGCAGATGGATTAACGTTGACACAACGTAAGGAACGAGACGCCCAGGTTATGAGGGACAAACAGTTAAAGAAAGAAATGGATAAAGATAAATCAAAGAATAAATCCTAATTAGTTTCGTTTATACATGTTTCTTCCCTTTATTTACATAACATTATAATGCTACCCATTCGAATTATGTACATTTTACATTAATTTAGAACTTATACTATGCCTGAATGCAAAATTCAGTTCAATAGTTGCAAAATAAACTTACTCTATTTTTCATTTTATTTCATTGTTTGTATTTTCTTTTAAAATGTTACATATAAAAGAATACATACCCAAAAATATGTATTTAATATTTGGATAGATAAATAAATCTGTTATTTCAAAAAAACTTAATGATTATAACATGCAAGCAAAATTCTAAGTATAATTTCTGTCAAGTCTAAATAGAAGAAAATATGTATGTTTAAAATATAGATTCAAAATATTTTTTTTTAATTCGAAGATAAAAAATATCCTAATATTTTTGAACTAGTCACTCAACTGTATACTAAACTGATTATTTGCTACTCTGAGACTAAGGCAGTTATTATAATTGTCCTTTGGCAATTTTACAATTATATTCATATTTTAATATATGTTTACTTTATATACAAAATTGTGTTACTTTCAGAAATAGGATGAGGATACAATAAACAGTGATATAGACAATATCACATATTTGATGGAAACACATTTTTCATAAGAATTTAATTACAAAATATACATAATAATACAAATCACAATAAATAACTAATTTATATAAAAAAATATATATTATTAATGTAGGATGATGATTTCATGATAATACTGATTGTTGTAAACTTTTGAAATGTTTTAAGATCATCAATATTGGATTTAATTGAAGAAAATGTTTGTAAAAACAACTTTCTAATGTAATATATAAATAGTGTTGTTGGTATTTATTTAAAACAATATCGAATTGACCCCATTTTCATTTCATATTAGTTGCTTACTTGCAACTTTAATAAATCACTTTATAAAATTATGGTTTTTCTTCAATGTATTTTACTATATTCATTTTAGTGTTCTTTAAATAAGTAAGAAAAAAATATCAAACATTTTATTGAAAAATATATACGATTATTCTGGTATCACTGAAGATTAAAAGTTTCAATTTTTTACTGATCAGATACAAATAAATTTGTACCGTTCTGTTTTTAGACATTTATATTTGTATCACTTGCACGTAAGTAATACTGGTGACATACCTCAAATAAGGAAAATTTAGATATAGCCTCATTTTAATTACAAAACTATGAATTAAGAGTTGCTCCATTTATATATTAAAATACAAGATAACGCAAAATGTGCAATTATATAACTCAGAATAAAAAGTATGTATACTGCAATAAAGGATTTTTTGTTAGAAAAATAATTGAAAATTAGTTAAATATAAGTTTTTGAGAATAAAAAGGAATCACATGTATAATGCTTCAAAGTAATAAATAAATGAATTTCATTTAAAGTGATTTATTCAGAGTTTGCTTTAGTGTAAGCATATAAATGATGGATTATATTATTTTGTTCTTATATGAATGGTTAATATGTAATGTTAATGAATCAAAGATAATTTGTATGTACTTTATGTTACATTTGAATACTCTTTATTTCTAATAGTTTATAAAGTTATATATATATACATAAGTATATACAAATAGATATCGTATATATGATTACTTATGTTTTTGTAATCATGTTTACAATAACAAATATAAAAAACTATAATGTATTATATACAATCAGGGCTACAGTTAATGCATCTATGCAACATTTCTGCTCTTTTGAATTATGTTCCTGAGCCCCATACACAAACATTAAAAAACGTAAATTAGAAAAAATAATCTTAACCATATATACAATAAAAATTAAACATAAATAAATAAATACTTAATTATAAAAAAAATATATTCAGAATAATAAAAAAATAAATGTAATTTTATTTATATCAAATATTTAGTACGTAATAAAGAAAATTGTACAATATTTAAAATTAATTGTTTGTACTTCAAAACTTATTAAATTCAATTTCTATAATTTTTTATCATATAAAAAAATATTGTATTTCCTTCATTCAAATTTTTTAATCATATTTTGAGGAAGATTTCGATATCATATATTTTTTTAATATTTGTGTTGCTAAAGTGGGGAAAATGGAAGACTAATTCATGAGATTACTTAATGTACAAATTGTGAAATGCTGATTTTATATGTATGTTTATCATTGACTAGAGCTATTGTATAGAAACAAATTTAAAAAGTTGTATAACATAGATGTCGATAAGTGCAAGTTATGTGAAGAAAGTTTTCAGTGTCGCTTTCAATTCTTTTCTGCAAATGGGACATTTGGTCTGGCCCGGCGCACAACTTACGCAACAAACCAAATGTCCGCAAGGCATAAACGCCACAGAAATCTCCTGCGTTAAGCAGACTTTACACAGTTTTGTCTCGTCAGTAATTTCTTTGGTTATTTTAAGTTCGGCTACATTGCAATTCTCAATCTCTGCCGTAGTCGAATCACTAGATGTGGTAGGAACACTTACAACAGCAGCCTCGGCTTGCTCGCCACTAACATTTGAATCATTGGAGGCATTTGCAATGAATTCTGGCGACTTATGCATCCTCAAATATGAACAATCCGGGTTCCACTTGGCGTGTTGGTCCCATGGATCATCGTTCGGCTCCCAAAAATTCAAACCATTACCACAAGAGAAGCAAATCGTTCTGTCGCTTTCGCCGGTATAGAAAAAGCCGGCCTCCGCCATTTCGGCGGGTTTCTGCTTCATTGAAATTGGCCAATGCATGTATGTGTGAAACCTTTGTTCATATGTCACGTAATTTGGGAATTTTGGTTTTGAATTTATAATTATTCCCAATTTACTAAGTGAACTTCTGCTCTCTGGGTACGAGTTTGGACACAATTTTATGCCATATTTGCCGCATGTGTCCTCTCCGGTTTGAATAATTGCAGCCGAACTATCGCGTTCTAAGACTTCGCTGTGATCCATCTTAACGTTTCCGCATTCTCGGTTATTTAGCAGCGGGCAGATCGGTGAGTATTTGATGTGGTCATTTTTTGGTATATCTCCGCGTTCCCATTTGCTGATCTCGAGGTTGCAGAAAGCGCACCTAACCACGTCTTGGATCTGGGTATAATAGAAACCGTTGGCCGCTAGTTCTCGTGGTTGTATGAAGCTGAGTGGCCAGTTTTTAAACGTCTGCAGGCGATTCACTTCTTTACGCATTGGCCTTTCATTATCCGCCACGGTTATATTGTTATTGCATAGATTTGCAGGGGAGATTGTAGAATCAAGAGGAAATCGCAGAACATTGGTCATCTTTAATACAATTTCTTCCAATATGCTCAGCCAAAAACTTGACGTGACTTCACGATCTGTAAAAAAAAATATAATTATTGTAACAGTTTAAAAATTAAAGATCATCTTTTACTAAGCGCTACTGTAATGAAAATATTTATTTTAAATATATATTACGGCTTTTCTATCCCAAAAATACGCTTTATCTTTTGATGACAATTGTACTCGGCTTTTTGGGTATTTGTGATAGAAGAACTCAACCATTTGGTTGTTCAAAATAACATTTAAATTGAAATACTTATTACTTCCCAGTTCATTTGGTGGCCTACAATAATCACCAGATTGACTCGTAAATATTGTTTGTTTGTATTCATTATGCATTTACTTATTTGATTATAAATAATTTAGAATAGGGTAATTAGATAATGTCCTGGTGTTGTTGAGGCAAAATAATATTTTATAAACTGGTGTACAGAGCTTCGCTTTGAGTCACTGCTCCATGTAGAAGCGAGACGTAGCTATATTATAAAATCATTCACGACTTGGAACATTCCATTCTCTCCCATTCCCCGTATGCCCCTTGAGGACGAGAGAGCTGCCCTACCACATTCCACAGAGATCGCATCAATGACCGAACGCCGGATACAACGAAAAAAAGGAAAGAGAAAAAGAACGCAACGAATTCCACTCTACGTAGTGTGCGAAGGAGAGAGAGGGAAGGAGGGTCAGACTGGATGTTTGTTGGGCAACCATCCTGGGAACTATTCAACAACAAAACGCGTGTTTTTTGTTTTGCTACGGCAGCGCCAGCAACAAAAAAATCAATATTATGAATAGGTACAATCATCCGTGGTTTTGACCGAAGGTTTTCTTTTGGCGCGTGCACCGTCTGTTGCTATGGAATAAGTCAATGCTAGAAGGATATAGGAATGTTCTGTCGTTCTTAGATTCCATTCATGGAGTACGATTAACGGAGGATTTCTAGCGCACCGTGGATGGACCAATGGAGACACGAGACATTCCATTCTCCGCCATATTTCCGCTCGCGAAACTGCTAGACTTCATTTATTTATTTCAATGGCCACAATCATCCACAGCTAAATTGAACGTCGGTTTATAACCAATCGACCCGTGTGGGCTGACTGTGGTTCCATATGCTTTTCCCACAACCGCGATTAGATTGAGAGATTGTATTTGGTATTATTTCAACTTTACGCGAAAACAAACATGCCCACATCCGCAATAACAAATTAGACCGAAAGTACTAGAAATAACGAGAAAAAAAACACTCGATCTTTACCTTATTTGCAGCTGTTCTCAACGCGCGCACAATATCGTGCCCCAATTTTGTCTGCTTTCCAAATGCACATGAAATTTACTTGTTATATTTCATTTATCAAAGTATATTGTTTACTTTAATATACTTTAGATATATGTTTATTTACACGACTACTACACAACTTTTTACTCAACCCTACTCGACCCTACTCTTCCCAACCTCACTACAGAAATATGTCAGAATGTCTGAAGCGCTGAGGGCAAACTGGATACTCAAATGCTGACGATCGCCGTCGAGCCGAGTACGCACAAGCGCTATACCAACCGAACTACCAACTGTCGTGATGGGTAGGAACGAAACATGCTCAGTATACTGTGCATTCAGCTTGTGTATTCACCAATCATTGGGTGTTTCCAACGCTTTACTTTCCCAAGACATAACATTCTCATGGTTACATATACAGAGTGTTAAACATTGAAAGAAATATTGGAAATAATTTAAACGTCAAAAAAATATTTTTTTCTTAACGTGCCTTAATGATCAAACAATCGATCAAATTAAAACCATTTTTTTTATTAACAACAAATATTAATTATTACTGTAGATTCAATACGAAAATAAGATGTAAATTTTACGGTTCTTGTAGTTTATTCGATTTATTAAGAAAAAAAAACATTTTGTTTGCTGCTTTCTAAAATTAGATTAGATAATATACTTCCACACAAAACACAATTTACCATTGATTGTAGGAATTTACGCGTTCCTGCTTCCTGCAGAACAAGTAGATACGAAGCTATGAATGAACGCAACTGATTATTATAGTAATAATAAAGTATTTGGTAAAATATAAAAAAAAAATTAAATTAAATGTTGAATAATAGTTAGCTTTTCATAATAATTAATTTACAACAGAAAGGGAAAAAAATATTTTAAATATTTTTTAACAGTTGGCACCTACGACGCCTTTTTCCAGTGCAGAAGCACTAATTCCTTGACTCGCGACCTCGCCGTGGCCGTAGCTCCCCTCCTCAAAGCAAGCAATCCAAAGTTGCGTTGGACAACGTTGCCATATTGTCGCTCTCCTAGGCGTTAAAATACCTCACAGAGAATACTGGTTCTCCGTCTCTCGATAACTTTTTTCGTGCTCACCGTCTCTTTCTAACCTCTTTCCGGACCCGCCGCCTTTTAATTTTGTCCCGCATTAAAATTGAACTGAATGAAAAACGATCTGAACCAATCTAATTTCGATTCTAATCTCGCGCATCGGTCGGCCTTTATACCAAACTGGCAATGCCGCTGCATTGTCTTGGCGAGGGGAATTTGCAATTGATTCTATTTTCCTGGGAATTTCTACTAGTCTAGCCATTATACAGGGTGGTCGTTCCGTGGCATCTTCGGAAAATTATTATCTTTTTAAAATTAGCGTTAATTTATATTACAAAAAGAAATATATTAAACATTTTAATGGAGGTTGAACAACGTGACTTTCGCTCAAGGTCCACTTCTTGAACAACAAAATTCTATATCGTTACGATAAATCCATATCTATATATTTTTAAATACAATACGGTAATCTATATAATATTGATAAATATATTGATTGGTTATCTGCAACAAAATGGAATTTGCAACATGTAGGAACATTTATTGTCTATTTTTGTACCTCCTTAAGCAACAAAAATATTTCCTAAATAAAATATATACTAATTAACAGAAAATAAACTAACAAGAAAAGTAAATACAAAACATGCTAATATTTCTATTTGTACATTGTAAAATCTAAAATCTAATAAACATAAACATTGCAGACTACACAAATTAAAGTTACATGCAGCAAAGTTACAAAGTTTCTTACATATTTGAGAATCACGTAAAGTTTTGATTGAATATTGGATGAAACTGCACTTAACCGCAAGGACAGTTATGAACTAACTAGTAACAGATTATTTAAAATACGAGGTTTGGATTATCTTATCTACATATTTATTATCATAACATATCTTGTTTTTTTTTTAAATGAAATCCGTTTATTTCAGTTTTCTCGGAACGCCGGGTGGCGTCTGTTTTTCATAGCTTATGAAAGAATTTGAAATGTTTGGCGCTGTGGATAAGACAACGTCTGTAGATATCAATTTCGCAGACTTCCGCCTCATTTTTGTTTTACATTAAAGGGACCAATATAATTGATCAAATATTACCGCTTTTGATCTAACCACGTCCAGGTCAGTAAATGAAATGTGTATACAAATTTCAACATTTTTATGTAATAATTCAATTTCATATTTAGTCTGCGAACATTTTGTTCAGATTGATTGAGATTGACCAATGCAAACAATTCTTGGATGGTTGCCACAAACCAAAGAAGATATATTTGCAGTACAAATTCGTTACAATACCATTTCATGTTTATAATTTTGTTTTTATGAAAAAAAAAACATGTTAGAGGACCAATGGATTAAAAATTTTGATCCGTAAGATCGAAAAGATTGGTGACCGCTGCTCAGTGGTTAAACTTAGATTTTAAGTCAATTTAGAATTTCATACAAAAAACATAGTTGTTGCACGAAAAATATTAATTTAAATTTTTAATGATATAACTTGAAAATCTATATTATGTGAAATAACGTAGAGTAAAGCTATTAAAATATTAAAACTTTCAATTATTTTGGACCCTATGTTTACTCACGGGTTTTACTCACAAGTTAGAAATAACTTTCAATACATACATTTTGTTTTGTAATTCAGTGTATAATAAAATAATTTATGTTTAATATTGCTCTATGGGCAGTTTCTCAAATTTTTTATATAATGTGTTAGTGTTAGATTGAATTCTCGATCGTGTTGTAAAAGTATAAATTTGCAAATAAAATAATGTTTATAAAAATAGCATAAAATTAAAATAAATTTGAACCACATTTTTGCATACAAAAACAAAAACAATGCAATGTAGATGTATTTTAATGAACGCTGGTAGAATTCCGTGTGCTTACGAATCTATTGTCTAATGCTTTGGGAACCACCGAAACCAGTTTCATTGTTTCACATTGTTTTCACTTTAAACAATCTTCGTCGTGCACAGTAATTTTGAACGATACCTAGCGAAACAGCGATCGTTTCGTCGAGGGTCACGTGCGACTTGGCCGTTCTGTTATTTGGGAGATGATAAATTTCGCAGATGACCTCATTTGTAACAGAGCAAAAGAGAAGATGAAGCAGCAGCAGCATGTAGCAGTAATGATGGTCAGAGGATTTCGATTTGCTCAATACCAAGAGCGCCTTTCAAGAGGCCGCCTGGTAATTGCGATGAGTTATTCGGGGCGTCGTTTGTTGTTATTGTTATCATAAGACGAGGTAAGATGAGAACGAAGACTTGTTGCCACCTACATCGTTTTCGGTCCCACGGTTTTCTTATTATATTATGTACCTCGCCCACCCGATCAACGGCGAAACAATACAAGAATACAGTGCGATGGTAATTACATGCTGAAAATTATGTCGCACACCACTTTTGCACTCGGCAAAAAAAGAAACATCACTACATTTATTCACATCATGAATGAATTGAGAGGAACAATTCATTCATGATACAAATGTTCTTTTCAATTTTCGTTACTTTTTTCTCATTTAGCCAACATTTCGTTTACATCGCAGTAATTTCATCAATACAAATTAAAAGATGCGGTTTTTTATTGCATATTTGTAACTTGGAATATTTTAAAGCAGTAGATCAATATATATATATATACTATGGGTACTGAAAAGTTCATCAACGACAAACTGCATACGCTACCGATTGTTATAAAAAATAAAAACGTTGCAATTCCGGTTAACCGTGAATGGTACGCCGGTAATTTTGTTCTTCCCTCTGTCCGCCTTTCCAGTTTCCTCTCGATATAATTATGAGAAAATGGCATGAATGAAAAACACCTTCTTACTCGATTAGATTATCATTGACTTCTTGTTATGCGTCATGAGCCATTCACATAAAGAATGTTTTTCAATGTCGTTGCAATGCAAATGTGCAACCTTTATCCTATATAAGCTTGGCGAAAGCAAACATACTGCTCGAAGGAGCAGCAACATAAAAAACAAGTGTGCAAACTCTTTGTGGTCTCGAGTATTTTTAGGCGAAAGGTCCGTGACCAAAAACACTGTCACCATGCATATACAATGGAAAATTTTAACATGCATCAATAACTATAAATGCGCAAACGTTTTCTTTTCTTTTGCAAGGATTCTCGATCGAGATTAGAGTACATCAAACAAGGATTCGTAAGCTGATATATATTTATATTTCGAGGTTACTTACACAAACTAATATGTATAAATGTATATATATATATATTGTTTACATGCTGACTTGTGGGAAACTCACGATATTCTGATTCCCATAAAACTTTAAGTCTTGTGTAAAATTAATTACAGTTTTGATAAGATGCTATTACGTCGCGATATACAAAGGCTATTAAATGTAAAATGTCGAGCAGTGTTTTTTGTTTTGCTATTTTATGAACAATAAGTTTTGCACAATCGACTATTAAATAAATCTTGTCCTTCAATAGCTTACAAACAAAATATAATTTTCTAATAATACATTTTATTGATAGTTTTATCAGTTATTTAAGAAAAAACAATGTATACTAATCATTTGAAGGGCGGAAAGACGCAAACAATAGCTCTTTGTAACAGTTGTAATAGTAGTTTGTCTTTATTATTATTTTGCCACTAGAAAAATATGATTTTTATTATTGAATTTATTTTATTATAATAAAATTAAATATATTTTTAGTGATCAATTTATTAGTTATTTTTCAAGTAATATATTTTGTAAATAATAATTTTTTCAACGTTTAATTTAATTTAAATTTCGAGAGTTCTTTAAAAAGTAATTATAAAAGGACTTAAATGATATTAATTTAATAAGTGGGTTCTTTAATGATGTTTCTTTCAATTGAGAACCATACGAACCATACAGGAATTCGGTTCGGTCACGTCGACGATTTCCACTCGTCGGTAGAAAGTGCGCTGGCCGTAGTTTCAAAAACTTTCTGACTTGATGCAACTGCAGTTTTCGCAATTGCCGTTCCAACATTTGCGTTCGAAGGTGTTGAGAAATGATCTTGTGAAAAATGGTTATTTAAATATTTATAAATAAACAAAAGGTGGATGTACAGAGCCACGGCAAGGACGACTGCATTCAAGTGTGGCCTTTTCGGGAGCAGACATTTCCATGCAAATTGCCGCATATTAATAATTTTAAAAGTACTAATTATTGAGAACGGTAACTGCATGAAACGCGTTAATCCTTGAACAGGGAACGATCGGCAATACTTACGTAAAATGCTGGAGACGTGATGGTTATTCAATTGTCCTCATTCGTGTGAACACTTAATTTTTTGCAGGATCAGTGGATGCGCTGGGAAGTAGTACCATATGTAGAGACTATAACATTAGTGGTCTGTACTCGGCTGGGTTTGACTGTGCAAGTGCGCGGAGTTTCCCGTTGCAGACTGCTCTTCCTCCACAAGCGTAAATATTGGACAAAGGTGGCGTGTCCTCAGTCTTAAGCTGGGGTGCTCGTACTAGAGAAGTAATGCATAGCATGTATCCATATGTAGCATTTCACTCAACTACAGGACTACTAAGATCCGTGTTCTGGTTACTTTTCAGAGGAACAGTTTCATTAATTAAGAAATGTTTGTTATAGAAAAAAAGACATTTTCATTTTATTCACATCAGTGAAAAGAACAAAAAAATATAATTTGGTATTTAGTACTTATTTTTATATTTTTTAGTTTCTATAATTTCCAAAGAATAATTAATATATGTTTCAAATTGTAGTAATTAGACAGGGAAACTGAAATTCTTGAAAATATCAGCTCTGATATGTGAATATCAAATATTTAGAATCCGAATTGTTTTCACAATATACAAAAAATACGAATTTATTCTTCACGTAGATATAGTAATAGTATCTAGTAAAATTCAGTTTGAGGTGTGGACAGGATTTTATTGCTACGCCACTGTGCGCAAAGCCCTCTCTTACTCTCTCTGATCCTTTCAAGCCGGTCTCCTCTCCGCCTTACCTGTTGAATTCTTCAGCCTACGTCTTATGAATCATAGTAGAAGTGAAGTACGCGGGCAGCGGAGGTTATTTAATTCATGAATCCAGAGAGATCTCAACTCTATGTGCCCATCGAGTACTACCAGTTCTCATAGACTGGAGACGCCGGAGAACGAAATTATGAAATACATATTTTAAAAGGACAGGAAGTGCTTGGAACGCACGCACAATTTCATACATGATGAGAAAGTACGCTCTCACACGTCTCTTGTTATACATTATACCTTTTGTCGTTTTTTCTCTCTCTTTGAAGTTTAATAGTCGTCGAATTACAGACGCTCAATTCACTCGGAAATTGAAGAAGCAGAAAACGCCATTAATGAGATTATGGCCAACACAACTGTCCTTTGTAGTTACTATTTTCATTGAGCGATTTAAATGTGGCCAAGGTCACGAAACCCCCTTTTTGTATATTAAAAAAAAAGAGAATAATTTCATCTTCTTCTTTCTTTAAAAAGCCTTACTGTTTCATACTAATAGTAAGAATACAATTTAGAATTTTCTTAGTTTTTCATAATGTGCATTAAAAACTGTAATTACATTTTACAGAGTTTCCTTATTACATTGGCATAGTAAAAGAACAGTGTGTGGGAAAACATAAAACGAATGGAGAGAATTTCATTAATTTTTTATGTACAGAAATAATTATATAAAATTTTCTATTAAAGAAAAAAAACTTAAATGTCTTTATAATTATATAACAATAATACTGCAAATTTAATCAATAATTAAGTAATAATAATAATCATTAATAAGTAATTAAGAAATACTTTATTCAAAGTATTATATTAATAAAGGATCATTATTTTTTAAATTCATTTTGAATATAGATTAAGTCAATATTAATAACCACTAAATATGTTATTCCGACATCTTTCTACCATAAACAGATACATTTAATACTAATTAGAAAATTCTTTCAACAATTTATTTTTTCGTATATTCGACTTTTTCTATAAAAAGAAAATTAGTAACATAATCACAATTTCTAAGTGTACCCTCTTTTTGTCGGTATAGACTGAGACATTCTTTAAAAATTGTATGCTTTAACAGTTTGAAACCGAAGTAGGGTGTTCGTCCACGTTATTAATGATAGTCCAAGGTTAGAACACCGTTACGTGAGGTTTCCTCGTAGCCCAAACTGAATGGCCCTTAAAATATTTCTTCAATAGGAATTCACATTAATTTAAACCTTTCTCACATGTAAATTATTTCATTCAATGGTATGACAAACAGTTTAATTTTGATACGGAATTTTTATTATTTATAGTAACAATAGTTATTTTGAACAGAATAAATATTAAGTTTTATTTTATTTAAGTTATTTTATTTAAAAAAGTTTTTTTTTTATTATTACATAAAAATTATCGTATTTTTTCAATTTAAATTGTCTCGATTTGAAAAAAAAGGCAATTCTATATAATAATATATTTTTTTTAAATTTAAATACATGGTTTATTGTATAAAAAATATATTTTCATTATTTCTTTTGTAAAAACTTAGTCTGGAATGGTTGTAATGCTTGAATTTTTGAAGTGGATGACGATACGAGTTCAAGTGTAATTGCAGCAAAGATGAAATAAAAACTTGCTCGGGGAATTTCAACAATAACTACGGGTTGGAAACTGCTTAAAATTTTACGGCGTTGCATGCAGTTAAATGTACTTTCAATTGCTTCTGACTATGTTCTGATGGGCTACAAATATTCGAAGAATTAGCATTGATATATTTTTATAACGAATTCTTTAAAAAAATCTACTTAAATATTTTGGTGGTAAAATAATTGAACTAAGGATTCTATAAAGAAAACTTTGCAATAAATTATATTTTGAGACAAAAAATGACCAAATATTTTCATTTATGAAATTATAAAATGAAAGGAACTCATTTAAGTTATATAATATTGGCAAGACTAATATGTACATGCAAATCAGAAATACTTAAAAGAATCAATAGATTTAATGTACATATGGTTATGCATTCTTAATTGATTGGAACATTCCATTCCAATTAGCATTTAAGATTTAACACCTGTTTATATATTATCTTAGAACTATGGAATTTAACATTCGAACGTTTCTATAATTATTCTTATGTTTTAAATTCAATTAAGTCATATTCTTTCTTTGTAAAATTTTATATATTTAAATTATTAAAGAATATTATTATATTATAAAACAAGGTAATAAGTTAGAAAAATAGAATAAACATGATTATTCATATTACAAGGATAATATTTATTTATGATGATTATTCAATTACCATGAAAAGCGTGATTAATTCTTATAATTCACTTTAAACATTGCTTCTGGTTAATTTATAAACCTTTGTAATCTTCACAAGTATAAGACTATACACTGAAGCGCTAATTTTAAGATATAATAAAATTTGATAAAATTATTTACATAACTACTGTACAAAGCATAAAAAGTATACTTTTTTTGTGCTAATTTTAATTTTTCATACAGGATTCGTCTTATACTTGAAAAAAATATGTTAAGATATTACATATATTTTTTAAAAAAGTTTAAAGTGCAATAAATGTAGACATTTATTGGTCTGATTATATATTGTAATTTTCTTCTTTCGATCCGGCCATCTAAGGACCACGTCATTTCAACTGATTCTTGCTACATCGAGATATAACATCCACCCAGTACTTTCGCGTAAGTTCTCGATACTGTAGCTTCCTTTCTTTCCAGTCAACTTCTGGCCTGTTGGAAGGTTAGGCTTTTCTTGGAAACTTCCGTGTGCTGCTATTTTTTGCAGGGACACGTTCCCAGATATTGCTGCCTGTAACTTCTTACAAATCCAAGCTACCTTGGTTTTCTTTTCGACAAAGTAGGTGTAAAAGCTATTTATCAATCGCATTGGCTTTAAAAGGTAGTTTGCTCATGGTGTCAGTTATTGTTTCCACATGGGTGTAAAGTTTGAGGTTGTGCCGTCTGCTATATTCCCCATTTTCTGTACTTCGTCCATCTATCAAGCTTTTTTGGCACTTGGTTGATTTTAGTAATGAATTATGTTATTTCAAAAAAGATCTTAAGGCTGCTTGAATCCGGCGTTCGTTTATTTTTGTAATAATGATAATTTCTTAATTAAACAGCATTTCATTTAGAAACGCAAGGCCAAATTATTAAATGTGGTATAATTTATGAATTAAAAATAAAATACATATATTTTTTTAAAATAAACAAAATTAGGTAATATTAATTAGAAAAACATAATAGCTAATACTTTAATGAATATTAATTTAGTAATGTGATCCTAAAAGTTAATCTATGGTGGTATATCTTTTGGTGATAGTATTAATTTCCATTGTTGCTTTAAATTATTTCTATAGTAAAACAAATGTGAAAATGTATACAATTATATTACAGGTTGATGCTTGTAATGTAATACTTACAATTAAGTGTATTAACAAATAATATTCGTTACATAATAGTATCATTTGCACTGATACCAAGTATCAAATAGTATCTGTTACCATTTCAAGTACTACATTTAGCAAGAGCATAACTCTTGTTAGTGAACAAATACATCTAGATTTGATATACAGAAATAGCTCGCATTGTTCAGCTTCAATCACTATAGTCTGGTTCAAAAATTTAAAATTTAAAAATTTTAATTAACCAAATTAAAAGGTATATAATTCTTCTGTTATTCCTTTAAGAATAATCTTTAAATTGATCTAATATTTCAAATAAACCATCTTGTCAAATACCGAAGTATTTTTACTTTTTGTTACTTAAAATTAATTAAAATTATCCAAAATGCCTCCTAAAGGCATCCAAAATTGCCAAGATTTTCTTTTAAAAGTAAATGATAAATATTTAACCGAAAAATTTACCTTTTTTTAATTGAAAATTTATTGGGTTAGGACAATAACTCTAGCAAGGAATATTTTGAATAAAGTTTAATAAAGCGTACATATGAATTATACATATTTTTTATTCAATATTTCAAATATTGTAACATATTGTAAACAAGAGTATTATGATCACATATCATGTGATGATCTTTTTAAATTTGGTTAAATTATCGTAATTTGTTAATTTTCTGTTTAATGACAAAATGCGAACTTTCATTCAGCCACTTTATGTTTCAACTACATTCCACCAAAATACATTGAGATATTTAGCTCTTCAGTTTAACGTCCGTCAAATCTCATATTTAATTTTTCAATGGAATACCAAAAATATTTGGTAATGATTCTGTAGATACATGTTCTTAATTTTTAGAAGTTTTTGCAGAAATTGGAAGACATGAATATTTTGTGTGCGGCTCTTGAATATGTAAAATTCATTCACATCTTAATTTTCTGCGTAGAGGTAATCTTTAACAATAATTTTATGGGTAACACCAGCATTAAGTTCCGTTAACGTTTATAGGCAATGGAAACGCTAGTAGTAATATATTGATTGGTTTAGAAAGTATCATCTCCACGATCGGAAATGCACGAGGCTCCGCCAATGAAGTACCCCCCAAATTGTGAGTTTGGGCCTCCCAAACAATATGAAAATTTGAAGTTACTATTCAATTTTTGTACCTAGGGCCACAAAATCTAAAAAGACTATGCTTAGATGCTTTTCTGGTAAGTATTAAATTGCAATTTGATTATAAATTGTTTGATATTACTTGTAGACAAAATATCTACTCCGATTCGAATAAGCATAAATGAAAGTGTATCTAATTGCATAGATGTCTTATAAAAATTGTATCATTTAATTATAAAATACAATAAACGAATCAAAGTACTATTGAACCATTCAATCTACTTGAAACTTACTGTAATGAATGGAGTGTTTTTTGAGTAAACAAACACATTGAAATAAGAACTTTATTGTCCCTAGTTAGGCTTAGTAACCTTAGTGTTTACATCTAGTTAAAATAATACATTTTGGATATACTAAGAAAAGAAAGACCATATGCAGAGAATTTGTAAACAAAAAGAAATACAATTAAAAAACTACTGAACCTACAACATCAACAAATAAGTTATTAATACATAAAGCTAACGTATTTCTCAAAGTATAAAAGTAAAATTTTAAGAAAATATGTAGACTTCTTAAACTTGAGGATCAACAATTATCATATAAGTACAAATAAACTGTTGAAGACCAGAAACTGTATTAATTTTTAAATTTGTGTAGTAGATATATTATTGAAAAAAAAACAGAAATATGAAGATAGTAATTATGTTGATTGAATATTTTTAAACTTGTGAAACCAGTACTTACAGATAACAATAAAGAAAAGTATTATACTAAAGATATTATCTGATTATTATGTGATAGTACATTCCATTTTATTCAATATTTATTATGTAAATTTAATTAGAATAAAAGTATTCACTTTCATTTCATTTATTACTATTATGTTCTGCATAAATTTACAAAGTTGTTAAGGGCGGAACTATGGTTTTCCGAGCATGACGTACAGTGTCTCCTTGAATTAGACTATAAATTATGAAACAATAGCAGTTTCCATTGATCGAATATTATGACAATAGAATTTTTATCATTAATTGCTGTGTTATATTTAAATCATTGGAATGTCCTATCTTTTATTTTGAATTTAATCCTTAAATGAAAAGTCGATTGGAAACAGACGATGACTATAATTCATATTATTTCAATAATGCATTAAATTCATTTGAGTTCTGTCGTCTCTCTAATCAAGAAACTTGCGCTATCAGTGGAATTCCCGCAATGTTTGAGTTCGTTACTCTTTATATACACAAAGAATATCTCTAATTACACTTATTATAATAATGAAACAAACACTTCATTACTTTCATAAGTACAACAGTGCATCGCATAGTACGGGTTCAGTATAAGTATATAGAATTCTAAAAAATGGTATAATTCTATGAATAAATCTTCATTTTCTGCTTACTATTTTTGGATATTGGCACACCTTAATTACATTAAAAAAATGTATTAATTGATTATAATATGTAAATTTATTATCAGAAATGTATATTGAAACATATAAAAAAACATAATTTCTATTTCTGCCTTTCAACCAACCCGCATACCTTTAATTAATAGCATTTTATAAGATAGTGTTAATCTAACATTGTAATGCAGCTGAACCATATCAAACTCAGAAAAAGGATATAATAAATACGGTTTTATACGAGTTTTATAATCGTGTTATAGCGACTCGTATTATATAAATAAGAGATCGCATTTACATTTTTTATTTCAGTGGACTAAAGTAACGTACTCGATATCTGCATTAGCAGTATAAATTATGAGAATTCACTTTTCCTATACGAAATTGCAATTCTGGAATCGAGATTATTGGCAAGGAAAAAACTGTGAGTTGTAAGTTTCAATTCGTAGTATCCGAAATTCATTGATAATTTTGTTGACACAATTGGTGTCATCACCATTAATTTCGTATTATTCGGAGATTTATTGAATCAGATTTTCAGTACCTTGAACTGGTTCATACGTGCATCATTTGATTCATGAATTGTATCTACTTATATCAATAATATTATAATATTTTTATTTCATTGTCTTACATTTTTCTAAAAAATCTACTATTATCTACTAATTAGTTAGTACATCATTATACTTTGTTATACGTGAAAAAAACAGTAAATACATTTAATAATAAAGTTCTATTTATTAATCAGAATGTGAGGGGTTATAGATCTAAGTCTTCCCGCCAATTTTCGAAATTATTTTGTTTGTTTATATTCGAATGGACTTTTTACACATGTTTTCAAGAACTAAAATAATATTTCAAATCCATTTATCACATTGATAATAAAGATTTATATCGATACTAGGAAAGCATTTATAATACTTTTATCAAATTTAAAATGACGATAAAAAAATACATTTTTTCCATTTATTTCGATGTATAAATTCATTTTATAAATAGTGTATTAATTAAAATAGTAATAATTTGAACCAATGGCATACAGCCCTTTGCAGCCCTTTTTTAAATTTTGCTTTGTATTTTTTTTCATGTAGTTGTTGCAATAAATTTGATATTGTTATTATTATTAAAAATATTAATAATATATTCATAAATTCTTGAAGTCCTTATACAAAATATATCCAATGTATAAATTAGCAATATAAAATATATAAAATACGACATTATTTGGTCAGTCTTACATGTATTTTAAGCTTTGTAATAACTTTCGTCCAAATTATCGGTGATATATCATATAGAAACATTTTTGGCCAAAGTAGTTTTTCTGCATGTTTGAATTAAATATGTTGTGACAAGGTCGCTAAAGATGTTAAAGTATTAATAATTAAGTAATAAAGTTTATTACTTCATTAGTTTTGTTCTTATACTATTCTTATACTAATATGTATAGACAATAAAGTTGATAATTTTATTCCTAACATATCTATCAATAAATTCAATTACATACAAATTTATGTATTGTTTCTTTACAAGAAACTGATATTAATTTAATTTTAATAAACAAGATTAACTCATATTCATTGTATTATATATTATTTTAAAAAATGGTTCGATAATGGATTATAAGAAATACAATTATATAATTAAAGTGAGAAAATAGTAATTACAAAACTACAAACCATACAAAAAATGATGATATACTTAGCTTTTAATGCCGTTGGCTTTCTTGGAATAGAAGTTCAATTGAAAAATGCCAATGAATACAACATCTGTTGGGCAGTTATACGATATGCATAATTTTTGTAACCCCTATTCCGAGAACTGTGCGGAGTGTTTGCTAATTTTAGTAACTCATTGAAAATTCTACTTCAAGTGTATCTGAAATCTTATGCGAGGTTTTGTAATAAACGATGTATTCTCGGTTGCAAATCGAATTATACGGAAATTCTAGGAAGGCATATGCCAACGGTGGAGTTCATAATTGTTGATGCAGTGGGAAATTCATATGCTTGATATGTCAGCAGTGAAAATAAACATTTTCGACAGTACTTACACTCTCTTCATTCCGTATTTATTTATATGAACTTTAAATCACACGATCTCATTATATTACGATATTTCGTTCGCACATATAAATTCGCTTTCGTATGCGCAGACTGCAGTTATTATCGAACATTGATTTTCCTATAAATTTAATTTTAATTAATTATATTTCCCGTCTATTCAGTTTTAATATGGTTCGTTGCTATAGAAACGGATCTCGTTTCCATGGTTACTCTTAATACCTGGAATTCTATTTGCATTGGTTTAATGAAGCTACAATAACGTTGGAAACTAAATCGGTGATGTGTATTGATTATTCAAACTAGATTTTTTTTATCATTTTAGTCTATAAATTAGAATACATATTATAATGAATATCAAAAAATATATCAAATTTAAACAGAAACATAAACAAGATCTAATTTTCACAAAATCATTCAGACTAATATTGGGTGGCATATTTATTTTCAAAATAATTCTTCTTATGAAAGAAGAAACATAAAAAAAATATACAATAAGATTTTTCAATGAATATTACGGAGGGTAATCAGCATCTACTTCAATAATTGCTTTCCATTTGCTTGGAAAACAATCGAAGAAAATCATATTTTTTAACAAATTATTATTATTATTCACTTAAAAAAAACCGACTGTTGACATTTTCATCCAATTTTTATATTTGTACTGAAATATATTTTTTATTCTAATTTGCTTTATAATTTTGCTTCTTTCCAATAATTTGACAATAAATAGATGGTAAGAAAAATTTCTTAATTGAAAATAAAATTAGTTATATTATTATTGATTTATCACTATTTATTGGCAAACCGAAGTCGAATTGGCGGGAAATTTAATTAAACAAATACCCATTATCTTATAGATTATAAATAATTATAGGATATAATATAGATCTTAGTGACTTATAATTGATATAAAGAATAATCAAGGAAAAACACATTTTTGATAAAATATTATCTAGATATTTTATTTACAGAAAACCTTTGTAACACAATGGTTTCAATGATCTTATTAACGTTTTAATATGTTTGTTTAGGACTTATGATTACTTCTAATTTTCATATCTGAATTCTTCAGCATATATTACGTAATTTATAGATTTTAATTTATTAGAGAATTGCACGTTATTTACTTAAAAAAATCTTTGGTAATTTCTGCATTTTAACGAATTATTAGTTGCAGCAAATATATAACCCTTTGTAACAGTTGGCTTTTAATTTATTTCATTATTATTGTTATTGTATCAATATAATTTTTTATATGTTTCTGATTAAATAAGATTATTATTAACTAATCTCATTCTTACATGTTCTTTTATCGTTTTTATCCCAAAACACAGATAGTCATTTTTTTATATAATTTAAAATTATATATAATACTAATTTGTAATATGAAAATATTTAGTTATATGAGCGGAAAGACCTATACAAGCCTTTTTTTAAATTTAATTATGTTCAAATTAGGATTCAAATAATACAGTCAATAACTCTTTGTATACAGGTACACAGTAAATGGTTGATTATATAATTATCTCATATTTTTTTTCCTGCAAAAGATATTATGAAAAATGAGTATATGTATTTTAAATAGGGCCGAACGATTTAGGTCGCTAGCCCTTTATTCAGTTTTATTAAGAAAGATGATAATTATTTATTATTTTAAATAAAATGCAACTACTAACTTCGCAGTTATCACAATATGTAATTACATATTTTTACATTAACTGTTTAATTCTGCGTAATCTCGTTGGTTCTCTCGGTCCTAAAAATTGTTTCTTATAAAGATAAGAAAATGTAAACAATAAACATGGAAGAAAACTTTCCAGATTGTTATTTTACATAAATATTATTAAAATGATTGCATTCGTGTTTAATAATAAAGCATGATCAAAGAGAGATCACTTACAATTGCGGGTTTCGTTCGATTCCAAGAGTTTCAGCGCCTTTCACTTCGCCTCTTGTTCCCATTTCTTTTCTAAGCAGAACAATATTCTTGGGAATTAATAATAGATCTACTATTTGTAAAGTAATTATTACAACAACGATCAATCTTAATGCAATTACTGTAAATTAATTAAAACTGTATAATCTTTTGTGTTATAGGTCTAATACGTCAATCTTATTATAATTTGTTCAATATATTTTGTGAAACGAAATTTCAAAGTGCATAATAGTGAGAGAAAGTTTAGAAATCTAAGAAACCTAAAGGAATGGACAATTTCAATTAGTATCTTCTTTGAACTTTATGTATTCCTAACCAGTTTCTGTAGTGAATGTATTTACAGATTTTTTTTTTGTAAAATACTATGGATAAATATTTCAATATAAAGACTATAATCAATAGCTCTTACCTTATAGATATACAAAATATGCTTGTTGTTTATTACTATTTCCGCAACAAGGGAATTTTGCAGTTTTTTGCGGCCAAATGTCTAATTTACAAGTACTCAAAAGCCATATAATTAATTTAATTTTAAAAAGATTTTTTTCAATTAAGTAGAATATGGAATTCTTTAAATCTTTTTACATATGTTTTCTTGTATTAAAAGCATACATCTTTTGAGATAATTATTAAGTATTAAGTTAATTAATTACCTAAAAAGATATTTAAGATTTTTATATTTTCCTTCAATAAGCATTTGTAGAAAATGGTCAATTGATAATATGTTTTAATATAAAAATTATTAATAATTATAATCAAAATTTAATGTATTCTTAACATAAAGAGCTATTTTATTGACCGCAGTTTTCCGCTCCATATATCAATAAACAATAATATTATATAATAGTTAATATAAAAACGTTATACAGAATAAAAAATAAAGAAGACAATTTATTGTGAAATAATTCTTTGTTGTTAAAATAACGATTTATCTGAAAATACTGTTTTGTGAAATCAATTCTAGAAATACTTTTGATACAAATTGAGAAACAATTAAGTTGTGCTCATTACAGATAAACCATAGAGATGAGTACAATATGAGCTCAGTTAATGTATATAATGAGTACATACATTTACTTTAATCATGTGATGAATTTCTATAGAAATATATATCTACTTTCAAATGAAAGTACACTATGCTTTCGACTGTGATGTGCTTGGTGGCTTTTTAAGTGTAAGAATTCATATTACAAGTTTAAAACGAGTGTAAGTATTAAGTTTTTAAATATGAAACGTCTGAATTCAAACTGAAAGTTTAGTTTATTATAACTTAAGCAAGATACTGTATTATGCATCAAAATACCCGTTTAAAGAATCGTTACAGCAATTTTATAAAGCTTGTTGGGAACTAAGTTTGTTTCCTTGCAAGGAGTGATCGAATGGCTAGGAGAGATGGTATTCATTTGGTGCAAGGTCTGGAGAATGCGTTAGGTGACAGAGAGTATCCAAGATTCAGTAACTTTGAAAACGTTACAGTTTTAATCTTAACAATTTTTTGCAGTTGGTTAACATTGCTACAGTGCATTACTTCCATTACAGAACTAATATTTGAAAATACCGCGAATTTTGTACTTTCTTCTTTAAAACAAATCATACACCAAAACCTGTATTTAATGATGTATTTTTCAATAATGGAAATATCAGCTATTAAACTTATTACTTGAGGAAATCGAAGATTGCTATACATAATACAATAATAATAAGTTAAGAAAAACATATTTATTTAGCTTGTGTTGAAAATTTTGTTTATGCAGACCCGCAATTAAACCATGAACCATGACTGTTGTTTTGTGTGTTATTATGTTTTTTTCCCTTTACCTGTCACGTTCAAGCAAAACAAATTTTACGGAATTTACCATGGCAACTCAGCATACTTTAACCATGAGGTTCTTCGACTGAAATGAAACGAGAACGAAAATATGTCGTAATCGTATACATTTACGCAGCACTATCGAATAACATGAATAGTTTTGAGAAGAGACAGAAAAAAAGCGGTTGCAATTAAATACTTCTGGGAATTCACATATAAATCCATGACGCCCACAATAATATTTCTTGTTTTTTTTTTGCAGTCATATTCTAAATATAATCAACTTTATGTAATGATCATAGTTCATCAGAATTATCAATGTGCATTGTGATCGACGGAAGCGGACGCGGAAATTTTTGGGAAACATCATGAATAATTACTGGTCTGCGTTCCAAGAGTGAATCATAGGACTCATATCACATGAGTTGCTAATCAAAAGTCATGTGCTGTACATAAAGAATCTCATTATTGCCTGATTATTTCAATCGAAACCGCACACAATGCAAGGAATTCTTGCACGACTCGCGTTATTACGGAATGTAAAAAAGGGGTAGAGAAATTGAAAAGCCGGGTTGAGCATTGCACAAATAGCAAAACGTAAACAAAGACGCGTAAGCTTTTATTAACGAGCGAATTTCGAAGAGAAATCGTGAGACGTTGAAAGTAAAAGTTGCACTTTCGGGTCAACGAACTGAATATTCTTTGGATCATAATCATATCAATAAATACACATACTTGCTTTTATTGTATAACGTTTGTTAGTCTACAAATGAAAGCATAGTTCAATTTATAACATAAATAAACAATACTAAATTTAACATGAGCTTGGATATAGAATATTGTAATACTAGCACATAACATACGATTGTCACTATTATTATAATTTTATTCTTTGGTTTATTTTAAAATATTTTGAATAACATTGCTAATACTATTGAATTAAAAATATTTTTATACAAAGGTTACTTTTCTAAATGAATTATAAATGTTCACAATACATTATTTAATATAAATTTTGATTCTATATTATTTGATAAAGGCAGAAAGGAAAATAATTATTTGTATATACTACAAGAAATTTTGTGTAATATTATTGATTGAATAGTTTCGATTTTTTTTTAATGTCTTAGTAAATAGATTTAAATAAGTTTGCAATTTGAAATAAATGAGTAAACATATTTTATTCATTGATTAATAGACAATAATTATAATTTAATAATTAACAAACTTTTGTGAAATAAAAATCAACGAAGTAAATATATAATAAGTAATTTATAATGAGATATTGACTATATTTATGAAGAATAACATGTTAAAATAAAATAGGACAATTTATATCAAATGATAAAATATTATATCAGCGAATTTTCCATGAAAATTCGAAGAACTACAAACTTCATTGGGAATTTCACTACTAACTGCATGACGCTAAAAATAAATAAAACAATGACATTGAAACGCAATTTAAACACTGCATTTAAATTAATGAATAAATGCACTTCTCGGTACTTCCTACTTAGAAACGCTTTACGATTGAGTCACAGACGTGTCTTTAATTTATTTCAATTATTGTATTAGCGACATACACTATAAATAATACGAAATGAATTCTTTACTCATTAATTTCAATTATCTAATTAATAATATATTCTTTGTTTTTTCAACATATAATAATTAAATAAAGGGTATATTTTCTAGTATTCATATTTTAAGAAATATTAAAGATTCAGCAAAAAGATAAGAAAATTTGCAAATTATGTTAATGAAAAGGGAGACAAAACAAAATTACGTAAAAGATAAGGCTTATCAAAAAAAAAATGAAGTAAATTTTTATATTTTGTGTGGGTTAAAAATTGATTTTACTTGAAGGCGATGATAATACCTCCGTTATCTCCGTTACCAGAAAAGGTGAGTATATATTTTTGTTGTGAATTATCAACTGTCATTATCAGCTTAGAATGGCATATATTGGGTAATTTATAACGTTTTTTTATATTAATAATTTGCTTTTTTAAATTTTCATTTGTTATGTTATGAAGAACTCAAAATACATTAAAATTTATAATGCCAGAAAATTATGGATGCTTGGTATAATTTGGTTTGTAGTTTGAATAGCTTTTTTTAAGAATAACCATTCAGTTTTACTAAAAACAGGATATGTAATAATTTTCAGGTCAATACTCATACTATTCAAGTTTGTATTTGCTAATGAAAATAATAGGATTCAACACTTGAAAATAATTGTGGTTTCAAATTGATCTGAAAAAGTTGATATGTAAAAGTTTTTTCTTGCTAGGCTATACGGACTATATATATTCAAGAAAGTTTGAAATTTCGGATAATTGAAATTATTGGTGTGAAATTGTTTGGACTTATTTTTCACTTATTAATAGAATAAACTATAAGGTAGTAGGACCAATAGGATCAAAAGGGTGCCAGATATAAGGCCGAAACATAAAAAGTATAAACTTATATAAATTCCATTTCAATTAATACATCCGTTATACTTTGAATTCTTCCTATTTAGGTTAAAATCGCCCATTCAAATATTTGTAATTTTTCTTGGAACAAAGTCTGCTGATCAAAATATTGTTTATTGCGCTCGAATTTTCAATTTGTTACTATGCATTTCTCTGTTAAAAAAAACAGGACATTTAAGCGTCAAGAAGGTGTATTTCTCTTTAAAACGAAACATATGGTCTCTTTAAGTATGAGTAATCTTTTAGAAGCATATTCCAACTTATTAATTGGCTTTCGAATTCCAAATTTAGTAAATTTGCATGACGAAATTAAAGATTTTGCAACAAAAAGGCAAAAAATTGTGTATGCCCAACTTTTTTTTATTCCTCTCCCTAAACAATTTATTAATTTAGTGAATATTTTTATATAGTTTTATATTATGTTTTTATTGAGAAGAAGTTGATCTGAGGGAGTATAAATTACAACTATAGGTAATATAAAATATATTAATATTATACTATAACTAATAGATTTTCTAAAAAGTGCCTCCTTAAATACTGTGATCAAGATTATTATGGGGTAGGAGGGTTTTTTTTTGTTGTAGGGGAGAGGAAACCTTACATAAGGACCATACGTGGAGTCGTGGTACTGTGGGATTCTTACCCACTAAAACCTCTCCCCTTCTTCCTCAACATCCAGATCCAGTATCTTTCTACTCCGCTGCAATGCTGATTGTCTTTGCTCACTCACTGGCAGTTCCATTCTTTTGCATCAGTGCTGGCCTCCACTGCCACTATCTTAATTGGCTCTTTGCAGTCTCCGCTCATCTTCCTCTTTTGTTGAGAGCACCTCCGAAACATATTCAGATATGGTCGCCCAAGTCTCTTCGCTCTTCAGAATTTCGCCAACGACTCCCTCTGCTTCCAGCAGGGCACCCAGTTTGGACTCTGCCTCGTGCTTCGTTCGTGCCCATCTGTTGCATCTAAAGAGTGTGTGCTCTGGGCTGTCGTCCTCCTCGCAGTACCAACACATTTCATCCTCCTTCTTCGCGATGAAATGCAGGTACTTGCCGAAGTATCCATGTCCAGAGAGAGCCTGGTTCAGGTGGTATGTCATTTCTCCGTGTTTCCTTTTTATTCAGGGCTCTATTTCTGGGATTAGGCGTCGAGTCCAGGCCCCCTTCTCCGACGTATGCCATTTTTCCTGCCACCTTTGCAGTAATCTAGCTCTGGCATCTTCCTTATTCGCTCCGCTCTGCCTCTCGCACCTTTCCCTAACCAGGAGTTCTATTGGTGGCACACCAGCTAGTACCTGTACAGCATCCCGGGAAATTGTTCTGTAGGCACTACAGATCCTTATTGCTCCATTACGCTGTACGGTTTCTAGCATTCTCCTATAGCTTTTAACGCTCATTCCGTCTTCCCATATAGGAGCAGCGTACAACATTATGGATTGTGCCACTGTACCCAACAATTTTTTCTTGCTAAACTTCGGCCCCCCTTTATTTAGCATCAGCCTGCTGACAGCCGTTATTGTTTCTGCTGCCCGAATAGCCATTGCCCTGATGTGCTGAGCGTATTTTAGACTCCTGTCTATGATAACCCCAAGGTATTTGATGGCTTTCTGTGGCCTTACTTCTTTTCCTGATATGACAAATTTTTGCCTTATTTGTCGCCTGGGGCAGGAGGGGCTGATCAGTTGTTCGAATCCAGCTACGTAGAAATACAGCTTCTGATTATTTACTTCCGTTTAGTTGCAAATCTTTTATGATTCGAATAAAAAAAGGACTTTACGTTCCTGATGTTTGGATATATACCAAATATATATTGGTACGACCAACCATAAGAAGTAATATAAAAAATATTACTAAAATAAACAACAAATCAAAAATATTCTATAGAATAAGAGACCCATCCGTTTTTTCCATTGTCGCTTTACACTGTCTGTTTTCTCCTTAGGATGTCTTTAATGCAGCAGTGTTATGTATAACCATTATTGTTTATGTCATTCCTTATTGCTATAATGACTATTGTAAGTACGATCTCCTTAACGACGTACATTTCCATTTAGGAAGATTTCATATTCTAATCACATAATGATTAGGGAATAATACCATGTTTACTTCCAAATATTGTACTTCCACTATGTTAGTTAGTTAGTTAGTATAAGATAAGATCCACCCCCACATGCGAAACCCATGATTGGTCGATAGAAAAAGGCAAGATGTAGAAAGGGCTAAGTTTTATGACCCTAGAAGTCTATAAATCGACGAACCGGGAACCGATCGGTCTCTCTTGTTATACACCCGTCGATCGGAAAGGTTCTTCCTGGATCCCAGCATTACTTTTTGTCTCTATACCTAAGTTCGACACGACAGGAAGCCAGTACTTCCATAAAAACCTCCTGGGACTTCCATAAGTGTCCAGAGATATTCCATCCCGGGACACAACAGCAGTTTCCCAACTTGATGTTACTACGCCTCCCTTAAAAATATTTAATTTTTTGGCGCCATCCCCATTTATTTCATAAAATAATAAAAACACAAAAAACGTATATTCTTCAATTTCTTACAGATAAACTTTAGCAGGTATTTGACAAATTGTTCATTAAATATCGCATTAAATTGCAAATATATGGCGTGGGTGAATCCATGATGCATAAAATCCCATGGTTGAAAAGCTTTTGTTTTCGGCCCCTCGATGTTTTCGCGATATTTATCTAAGCCAATTACAGTCTCCTCCTTCAGATCTCCTTTCTAATTGCTGTACCCATTATATTTCCGGTACAGTTAAACAATTGCTCCGTTTCCGTTGACAGTAAAATATCAGCAAGGAGGCCAATCTTGCAATGCACCGCTTGTATTCTCATTCGTGCAAATATTTATTGTGGCGCTGCGATAAGAAGTGCCTTTTATTATTTATTAAATAAATACACTTATTTCATTAAACACATTTATCTTTATTGTTACTTGTGCAAGAGTACTTTGTATGCAGCTTTTGTGTTATTTCTTTTATTATATTTATAATTATATTTCTTTATATACGTGAAATAATACAAAAATAAATGGCAGAAAGACCTCGGTCAAAAGTCTTTTGGCCCAATTTGAACCATAAAAGATGTTTAAATAAAAATATAAGTATAAATATTTGAAAGTATTTTTTTACAAAATGAGCAAAGATTATCTAAACTTGACAAAGATACATCTCTCACACCTTAACAATGTTTATTAATCTACGTATTATAAAGAATAGTGGATAAATTATATGATGAATAGAAATATTGTAATGTTTTCCAATTGAACAAATAACTTGTTACGTAGTATAATAATATAAGAAAAAAAAATGGAACACAAATCTTCACAAAATACAATACAACATATTATTAAAGGAGATGTAAACATTATCATTACTAAGTTTTTAGTCACCTCACATAACATTAATGATATATATCTAAATACAGGGCTAAAAGACCAATTGCCATTTAAAATTTTTCATAAAATGTTTATATTTATGCACGTTATATTTTTATTTTGTTGGCTTTAAATATTCTGTCTCCAATGGTGGACAGAAATGAAATTAACAAAAGCTTCGTAATTGCCGCGCTTTATTTACAAGTCAATTAGTCGTTGGTAATGATGGTAATTTACAATATCCGGCCAGAAAGTGATCATCAAATGTTTGTAGAACGAACGCACACGCACTTTTTCGTTGCCAATTATACAGTGGATGGTCTATAATAATATTATAGGACAAATTTACGCAATACACCACCTGCTATTCTTCATATTACGTATTGATACTTGTTTACAGATTATTATCAGATAAGCAGTATTATGCAGTATGTAGATTATGAGATACGTGGTTATTACATTTTTTTTTAGTATAGTTTATTAATTTATATGAATTTTGACAAACATGTTCATTTATAACAAAAACCTATTATATATTTTATATAGTATAATAAAGGATGTAATTATATTTTAAATAAATGAATATTATTTGTTTATAAATAACATTTATTGGGCAAAAAGCTAAATTTGTTTTTGTCAGTTTGAAATTGCTGCAATAAATATTATTAATAAATATATTTTTTTTAAAGAATAGATTAACGTTAACATGTTTTGCAGATGATACAATTATTTAGAGTACAAATACCTCGGTCAATAGCCTTTTAGTTCAATGTGTTGTCAATAAATATGTTTAATAATAAAATGATTTGCTAATATAATTCGTTCCGAAAACGTGCTCGTAATACAAATTACTCGGATATTCAAGCGAATTATTCGATCATTTTAAGGCAGTTTATAATATCAAAATTTTAGTGTTAAGCTTATTGAATACTTCAAGTTGTATTTTTTTAGCAATTTTTAAGATGTTAGTGTAAGCAGACACTATTTTAATTAGAAAAATGAATTTTCAACACAGTTATTACCATGAGAGCAACAATTTTAGGCCTAAAGAATAGCGGGTTGTTGACTCCTGGCTCAGTGTGTACTCATTTTGAAATACACTGAGATCAAGTTCTCGTACAAATTACAATTGTAAATTAAAAACTTTTCAATAAAACATATATAAATTAATATATAAGTTAAATAAGAAAAAATGAAATCAATTAATTTAACATGTGCATGATAAGTGTCACATAATGAAATATTTACAGATTTTTTTGTGCATGTGGAAACGGAGACTTATGAAATATTTATCATTCCGTGTATATACTTTATTTTTATTAGGTATTCAGTTCATTTTATCTTTTCCATCCACAAGAGATTTACTATTTGTTAAAACAATATATATATATACACGAATATTTTTTAAAATTCCTTGCACAGAGTACTATGAGCCATCAACAACATTCTTTCGTGGTCGTGTTAGCTCCATAAAGAACTGGATGTAACATCCTGTTGCATTTCCAACTCCTCCGGTACCCTTGTAAAGCACTGAACTATCTATCCATGTACTGTTAAAGAAACTTTACCAGCGAATTCATCTGTACAGACTTATTTGTTGATTACATTACATATCTCAACTGTATTTCAATTAAATCATTATTTTTAAAGAGAAGTTAATATTTGACAATTTATTGGGATCTATTCCTTTGCTATACAATTTTTATACTTTATTTTTATGATAAAGTACAAGTGATTTAAATGCTATTGATTATATGTACATGTAACAAAGGAAATTTAATCACTTATTTCCTCTAGTTCAGTTGCAAAATACATGCAATGTTTGCAGTCTCATATAATTAGATTGCTCAACAGACTATCAATTTGATTTAGAAATATATTAAGCAATATATTTGCACAACATCGATGATTACCACAAAAAAATACAAAGTAAATATTTTTACGTAGTTACGTTACTATTAAAACTTTAGAACCACAAATTCAGCAAGAACTGAATCATTTATATTTAAACACATATGAGTAATCAACTTCTAATTTTAAAGTTTAAATTTTATTTAATTAATATGATGGTAAATTTTATGTTAAAAATTTAATGTAGTATTTTGTATTAGATTGCTGAATTTCAAGACTTTTAGTGGATGGGGTTTTTGTTAATAAAAATTGCTGTTTTGTTAACTTTTTTTATAAAAATATTATTTTAATTATAATTGTAATCAATAATCATACAGATTTCGTTAACCAGGCCGTGGAAGAGGACAAAAGTTTGACAACTCGAATGCTGGACGAAGACTTTAAAGACGACAAAAAGCTAGGAAAGGTATGGTAAGTGGCTCAAAACTCCCCGACATCAAGAAACCGAACCTATCTGAATTTTTACTAATTTGCTGCAAATAGAACCATATCTTCTTGCACCTCGATAACGTGCGTCCACATGTCGAGCATCATGTTTTCGAACGTATTGCCAAAAAGATCTGGGAACTGCACCAAAATTCGTCATATTTTCCAACATACACGTCTAGGGACTAAAATGTCAAACTATAATTAATTGACAAAGTTTATGCCAATTTGAATGACTTGGATCTTCCAAGAACCGTGACTTTTTGGTCGTCTTCCAAGCCAATGGATAATTTTTAAAATAGATAGTGACTACACACCGCAATAATAATATAAAATGTTATTGATAATTTTTATGTTTATAAAAGTAGTTGCTAAATTGTATAAATCAGCTTTTATTTTCTGGGTTTCTTTCAGCATATGTTAATTCGAGGAACTGGTGTACAAATTTTAGCTATTTGGTCGAAGTATAAAAACAAATATATTGGGTCATGTGTTAAATCAGTTGTAAAATGATGGTGTATAATATGAGATGTTTCCATAATACATACCTTAATTATCTGGTCTGAAATTAGAAGAAAAAAGTGTCGTTTAAAGTCAATTTTACAACCACTGTATAAGACGAACCCAGTTGCTGGATCAAAATTTTTCGTAAATGTGTGCGTCTTATACTTATATATTAACTTAATGATAAAATAATATATTTATTGGTTAATTTTGTTGTTTCATTTTAAAAACATTTATTTTTACTCATATCATATACTAAATTCTTATGATAGTGTTCACCATTTATCTTATATATGTCTTTTACTTTTCAATCGCCAACAAGTTCTCTCACGCTGTCACATATATAAATGTTTGAAAGTTCCTACGTAGCTAACGAAGACAACTTGAGATTAAGTGCAAATAGAATGCGCGAATATGCTTTTTTGTAGGTACTAGTAAGTTTAATATTATTCTCTTGTAAAAATCATAATTTCAAACTAGGAAGTAACCTTTAAAATATTTTCTATTACATTTCTCATCCATACAATTATTAACTGCATTATTATTTAAACGGCTATTGCTGTAATTATTTGCCTTGTGGCAATTTGCCAAAGTTACTTATATTTTATACGGATTATTTTTTATAATAACACGGTTTTCGATATATGTGATATTCTCCTAATTAATTATAATATTACAATTGCAACTGGTACTAAAAAGATCGTCGTGAATTGCAAAAATTATAAGAGATGGTTTATTTGTCTAAGAATTGGTAGTCGAGGATTATGAAATTTATGCGTTTTTTGATTTTCTGGAAGCATGTCATTGAAACTAAAAGACATCGAATACTGCAAGTTTAGTAAAAAAAGTGTAAATATGTAAATTTGAAAAAATATTATTTACATCACCCCCTTGCTGATAAAATTACGCAGTATAAATGAGAATTAGTGACTCACATGTTCTATTACCATCAATAATCATACTTTTTTTGATGTCAAAAACAAGTCTTCTAACTTTTCTCATATACTGATTGGTGTATGGTACCTCGGTATATGTCTTCTTTGGAATACGTCCAATTCAGAATAAGTCCTGTTTGGACGAAACAAATTAATCTTGGTATACGACTTAATTAAATTTTATGCGCCTTTCATATATTATAATATAAAATTATACAATGTGAAACTTTAGATTCATTATAAAGAGACAAATTCATATTTCTTCAGACAGATTTTTATAAAAAGTTGCTGATCTTAGTGATAAACGACAGAACATGGAAAAGTACAAAAAACCCGAAATTTTTAAATTTAAGTATTTAAAAGTTTGTACAATACAATATAATAACTTTAAAAATCTATAATAAAATTTATTAATAAAAAAATAAATTTTGGGTTCAGTGTTTAAATTATTTTATAACCAAATTAATATACCATATCAAGAGGATTTTTTTACATGAGAAACGGATTAATCATTTTTACATTACTTCTTATGTGAAAGGGTGGTTTGTCCAATTCGGTATAAGTCCAAACATTAAGAACGAATTAAGGTCATGTACGTAGGTTCCACTATATTATATTTAACATGTATTCTTCAGGAAGTAATCTGCCGTATAAACCCAAGTTTGATTGCTTATAAACTAAGAATCTTAGTATTAACTTAGTAATAACAACCAAGCCAATTTCATCAATCTAGCTTTATAACTTTCCCTTTAGTAGATTACATTTTAAAGTATTATACTTGAACAAAATAGCTTAATTCTGATCAGAAAGTCTTCGTACAATAGCTCTTTGATCATAATTCTGACTAAAAAAATGAAGTAAGTTAAGCATAAGGTAAATATCGAAAAAAAAAAAACGAAATTTAAAATATTATATGTAAACTGCAAATGATTACAAATATCTACAATATATCGTTAATGAGTAAATATTAAGAAAATATTTGTTTGTGGAAAGGATAATTGAATTGAATTTTGTTGATAATACAACCTTCCATGAATTTCAACAAATATTCACAATCAATTTTTATTTATATTTTTTTTTTCATTCCTACCTTTATTTATAAAACTGTATGAAACGATAAAACACATTTTTTTTTTGAAATATTTATTTTAATATTTCAACATCAAAAATTGTTCGATAGTTTTCAAAATTATATGAATATTCTAATACTATTATAGAAAACAACGTTTTTACTTAAATCATTGTTATAAAATCAATCAAATATTAATTACAAAAAATATCTACGTCTCAATTATTAAATCGAAAAAAAAAAACGGCACTTGAAATTTATAAAAATTTAATTATAATCGTCTATCAATAAAGTAACACGTTTAATCTTTGTTTATTGAAGTATTAGATTTATTTATATGTGTCCAATTCGAAACAATATATTTGATAATATTCATTAAAATATGTATTAATAGAAATATTTTTGATCCCTAACATTCCGTAGTTCTGCAATATTCATTAAATGTAAAACATCCATCTGTAGTCCAATCCTCCCTCTTCTCTCCCAATGTCGGAACCCTATTCTGAAAAGCCTCTCCGTATACGAACGTTCCTTCCTTCGTATCCTTACCAGGAACTGCCAACCCAACAACCCGCTCCATAATGGCCGAATGGCCTCCTCTGTTCAAAAACTAAAATTGTTACAGCCTGGATAGATGATGACTAGCAAAGAGACAGAAGTGCGGAGCAACTTGCACGAATAGAAACAGCATGACCAAAAAGACAATCCGGGTCCTGCATGCCTATTTGAGTGGTTTTTGTGCGTAGAAATCGCACAGTACCACGGTTCCTGCTCCAGCCGTAATCCCTTTTGAAGGTTTGCACTCCTCCGAAAAAAAAGTCTCGATGGATACGTCTAACTTTCCTTTAAATTCATCACAAAAGACTAAAATTTGTTCTCTCTCACCAAATTTTGTATCCCTCGAAATCCATCAACCCGTCCTAAATATAAGTATCCCACACTTAGCCCATACCAGTATCTATTGTCCCTATAATTATGTTCTTTCCCTTTCTCAGAGGTTGCTTTTTCTATAATTATTTTTTCCTTCTTATGTAATTGGTAAACAATAGTGTTCATTTAAATGCGAATCCTTGTAGTAGTATTACTAGCAAATAAAATATAAAATTAATTAGGGTAGGAAGACCTAGGTCAATAGCTTTTTGGTCCAGTTTGTGGTCAATAAATAAGAAAGAAAAAAACGATTACTGAGAAATGTTGACTGTAAGTATCTCTGTTCTATACAATTATAATAACTGGTTTTATTTTTTAAATTTAAAATAGAAAATGATGAAAATACACGAATGAAGTCTTCAAACAAAGTTATCATATTAAAAAACACTATTTAATTTGATAACATTATTAAATAACGTTTCACCTTTCTAAGCGCACGTGGAGGAAATAATAATTAAGTGAATTGCTGTTTATATAACATTGTTTGCTTATGCATTTAAGTTTTCATAATTTAACTCTTGTATAGTCTAGGTTCATATTTAAAAATGCACGTTCAATTTTCAACACGTGCATTTAGTTTATTAGATTGATTGGTTTTGTTTCAGTTTGAATAACATAAATAATTTTATGTTCAAATATTTATAAAAGAAATTGTAATAGAACTTGTTATTCTTTAATTTAAGAATTATAAGATAAATATAATTTACCATCTCGGATTTATTTCTCCTTTCTTCTTTAAGTTTATCGTATGTTATTTTACTTATGCTTTTTTATTAAAAACATGATTTAAATTTACAATATATTTTAGGTTATTTAAAGCAGAATTTAATAATATAAATATGTATTACAATCAATATACATTAAAAATAATATCACATAATTATCACATTATATATTTCATCATTAAATAGGTTTATTCGACTTTCAAGAGTTTTTTCAAGTTTTCAATACAAATTGTCAATATTTTTGTTTAAATTAATATTGTACGTCATATCAATTCTTCATCGTATTTTGTTAATTCTTATAGCTGCATAAGGGTTCGGGTTCCGTCAAAATAGAAACCGGACTAATTGTTAAAACTGAATAGAAGCAAAAACACAAATATGACTTGAATGTTTAATAATAATTAGAACAATTATTCATATATAAAAAATATAATTATGGTTTAAAATATTTTACCGAATCTATTATGAATCCACACAATCCGTGATATTGCTGTATTTATACCAAACACCTGTCTATTCCATAAGAAACAATGGGGCATAAACCGTTGTTTGTAGTGAACATGCGAATATAATTGGAAGAAATCTACTGTATCTTAAACAAACATAAATAAGTCTGTGCATTAAAAAAAGCATTTTTAAAATTTATAATTTATTGATTGGAATATAAAGGATGTATAAAATTAGGCCAAGTCGTAAAAGTGATCACTTTTATAAAACGTGCAAATAATGGTTCCGTTTATCAGGGTATTTGTTTCAAATGATAGGAACAATTGCAATATCTGATTAGTTTTAAAACTGAGTTAATTTAATTGCACACGGAAAATTACAAGCATGTAATACTTTACTTGTCTTATTATAAAATCAATCTTTGGTCATTAAATATCTTGGCAGAAGAATTCACTTTATCTGAAAATGTGTAATCCATATGAATATTATAAGAAACAAAGGAACATGTGACAAACACTTGTTGACTACAAGTGTGAATCCAGTTGGAACCATCCGCAGTGGAAAGTTTATAGACCATAACAAAATAAAAATATAAAGGTGCCTCATGCAAATTTTTCTGACTGGTAAAAAAGGAAGTAACAGTTTTTGGGCGATGTCCAAAACGTGCTCATCACGTCCTATTTTAAAGCAGTCCAAATGTGATTCAATTATTTCTGTGAATTGAACAACTTGTAATTCGATTACACTTACAGAATCAAAATTGTCCCATGACAAATCTCTAATCATATCGACTTTATTACGCAATCATTTTTTTGCAGTACATGCAATAATACTCCATTTTCTGGAACGTAGAATTCTCGTTAAACGTCTGTTTACAAACCTATAAAGATTTCGAAATATTAAAACCGGAAATTCCATTTCTCATTACGACCTTTTAGCTGTTGTATACCGAGACCACGAGATTTATGCTCCTTCATTGTGTGTATTAGATTTTTTTGTTATTTTCATCCCGTACCGAGAAAGCAGGGAAATGAAAACAAATACACGTGTCGGCCGTTTTTAGAATTCAAATTATACATTCTTTGACGCACTGCGCACATTTGAAAATCGATTATACGCAGTATTACAAGCATAAAATTAAAAGAAATATTGCTTATGAGAAGCGCCATAAAATCGAAAGACGTTTGCCTCTTGTACCGCGTCAGTTGTGGCGCATTTCGTATTGGAATTCCCAAGTCGCACGAAATAACAAACAAATTTGTTATTTGTTGGCTGTCCGATTATTATGTAATTTGTTTGGGTTTTAATAGCTTGCTTGTGATTAAGATAAATCTATTATTTAGATCCGTTAATACAGGGATACATTTTTTTAAAGGAAAACAATTATTTTATACATCGTAATCAATGAGTCAGACCAATTAAAATTGTTTTGATGCAGTTTATAAGACTATTTAATATGTAATTGATGTATGAACAGCGATAACTACGACATTTATAAATGTTATTATTTTATTACTATTTGCACGTTACAGTTACGCATTATATAATTGATTTCTTTTATTTATTAAATGATATATTTATTTATTAATAAAACGTCCATTTTAATTAAAATTGCATCGATTATGTAACATTTTTTGTGTTTCTACCGAATTTAGGAAATATACAGAATATGAAAACAATTTTTGATTTTTTGTAGCAAAATTATGTTTTATTAAAGTGATACTGAAGAGAAAGTGAAAATACAGCGTTTAGGGTTAAAATTTTTGATTAAATGATTAAAAGTTATTAAAAACTGAAAAAGTAATTTCATTTTTATGGGCATTACTACCTTTAATGATTACCCAATTTCAAAATTTACAAAATTTTGCACATCTGAACTAGTTTCTGAAAAAAAATGACACGTGCTATGCAAAGTTTGTTCTAAATTCTTGTTCCTCTCCCGTACAAAATATTATTTGAAATTTTCATTTTTTAAAAATTAAAGTTTAAAAAGAAAATAAAAGTCCCTTTGGTCAGTTAAATCTATTTTATTTAAATTTATGAGAAATCCATATTTAGTGTTCATATTTATGGTTAATTATTGTTTTTTTTTGTTTCTTTATAGCAGTACGGCTTTATGAGGACATGCAGAATTTAAAGCATCTGTACTAAATTTGGAGTACTCAGACACATTTGAGTTTGAGCATCAAGATTTTTTTTGTATTTGAAAAACTCAGGTATTCAATTTTAAGGACATCCTCTAAATATTTCAAACAAAATTGAGCCCCAGTCAAAATTGAATGCTAACAGGGTGCTGGTAGGTCTTTCTTTGATGGGCTTTAGACACTAGTAAAATAGACACCACTGCCACAGCCCAAGCAAATTTATTTTTAGGTCCTTATTGACAAAATGAATTTGGGTCCTTAAAGCTCCATGCGGTGCATTGTAATTTCTTCAGTTTTTCTTCCAAATAGAATAAAAGAAAGAAAGTAACAAAGTGAACAGATTTCGAAATTCTATTCTTTTACATATACATATACATATATTCTATCTTAAAATTTTTTACGTAATAGAAACCTTATACATTAACAATAAATTATGTTCCTAATCTATTATTGTTGTCACGTTTATTATTCTGAATGTGGATTATCAAGGTATTGTTTAATGTCTAATCATTACAGTTGAACTAAATTGTATGTCATTATTTGTATCATTATTATAATAAAAAGAAGAAAAATGACACTATCAAATTTTATATATTTTATTTATTGACAAACACATCAAATTCTTCTAATAAAATTTTTGGAAAGTAAATTATTGCCTTCTTAAGAAATATGATAAAGTTGGGATATAATTTATAATATATGTATTATAGTAAAAGAAATTACTTGTAACAAGTAATAAAGATAAAAAAGTTGATTTTATTGTACTTCAATTTTCAAACTCTTCAGTTCCCGAACAATTCAAAAACACGCATTAATTTCCGAACAGAATTTTCTAAAGATTCCATTTGTAGGTATGCAATATTTAGATAAATGTTCTTTTACTAGTATATTCAAAAATCTGTTACTTTGGTACTTTGTGAAAGTGTCATTTTCAAATAAATTGGGGTTCTCTTGAAAATTACAAAAATACTAATTTTTGTATGTATTTAGATCTTAGATTAGTCCTGTATGAGGAAGTTTTTAACAGTTATAACATTTTTTTAAACATATATTTGTTGGATGAAACAATCAGTATACAGATGGAATGTTGTATAGTTTGTCTTATATATATATATTTAAAAATGGTTAGTCATCTACTAAGTAATTCAAATTCTAATTGCACTAATAATTAAAATGACCTTTTAACATGAGATTGCTTTATTTTATATTTCTAGATACGTCTTTTTGATTGGATCCACCTACGATTTATGTTCAAGATATTACTCTTTATGTATGACATAAATATGTATAAAAAAATGCATTTTAAGTGCAGTGGTTTATTAATTATCCACTTACAGTACTTGGTAATATTAAAATGTATCATCAATGGTATAAATTGTTCTCAAGTATAATTAATGAGATTTAAAAACAGTTGAAACAGTTGTCTGATGAAACATGCTTTAATGAATTGTAGTAAATGTAACTAAATAAAATTGTTCATAAATTTACATTAATTCAAATTAATATAATGTATTTTCTTTCAACGATGTTAGTTTTCTTAAACTATAGTTCCTCTTTTCACTTAAATTTTATTTCAAATACTTAAATATCAAGTCCCTTTGTAAATTATAGATCCTTCAGAATCCAAATAAACACCTCAAAAGTATGTTTCCCATATGTTTCATTCTTGTATATTTATTCTCTCTATTAGTTACATTACTTTGGTTTTCTCCAGTAGCTTTTTTATATTTTATAATTTCTATGCCAATTTTTTTGCTTATTAACTTTTTTATTTTGGTTTTTGAAATTTGCACTCTGAAACTTCCCTTCAAATTTTTATGATAAATATTTATTGAAATACATTCTATAATTTAAACATAATTTCTATACATTTTTGGTGGAAAATGATGAGAATTAATATTAAATCTACGTTTTAGAAAATTATAAAGGATATTGACTATTTTATTTTACAAAATGTATACAATATTCATTTGAAAGTAATGTAGTATTCATGTCAATGTTATCTATGGCTGTTTTCAAGAAATTTGTGTTGATAATCCATGTTAAAAATTATGACTAAATGCAAATTGAAAATGATTATTTGGCTTAGTCATTGTATTTATGAGTTAATAGTAAGTTTAGCTAGCACATTGTTTATATATTAGATAATTGTAATAATTCAGTAATCAATTATTTGATTATTTCATTAATAATAATTCCATTCATTGCAACAGTAAACGGATATAAAAAAAAGAATACAATAAGAATAAAACATATAAACTGTTTCCAATTATGATTATTTCCATATACACCCATACCTTGTTTTACGGCCTAGATACGCTCCACGAAACTTGGCCGCAAAGCTAAAAGCCGTATAAGGAATCAATTATTGCGCTTGCGCAAGATTGGCAACATATGGATATTTCGACATGGAAAAACAAGTTTTTTTGCCGTTATAGCGAAATATTTAAGGCCGTAAATCAAAAACGTGCCTTAATTGAAGAGGGCCGTTATAGCGAGGTATGAGTGTATTCAATCAATATTAGTATTATAAAATAATTTTTATTTTTCTTTCTATTTCTTCATTCTATTATATATATTTGTTGTTGTTGTAATAATTACTATTATTACTAATTAGTAAGAATAAGTACAATAATGGTTTCTAAAATATATATTAGAAAATTTGACTATTTGCAATATAAATCTGATACTACTTAAAAGAAGATATTTATAAAATAGTTGGTTATTTTTGCAGAACATAATACCTTTACAAATACGAATTTGTTATTTTTTGTTAATAAATTGTTGTTGAAGTAAACTGAAGGTCGATTGTGAAAGAGTGTGTCATTCAATTTTTTTTATGAGTTACGTAAATTATATTTTTTCGTATGTAATTACATACTGTAACAAACATTTCGTTTTTCAAATAATTGAATAGAAAAATATGCTATAACGAGCATCAATTTCATATTTATTTTAAAATATTTAACTTAAATTAAGTTTCGTGAAAAAAATATATATGTAATAGTCACACAGTAATAATAAATAACGTATACTGTCACACAGAGTTATTGGTATTTCTGTATATTTTGTATCTGTATTATTAATTTTCACATTTAGTACAAATTAATAAAATCCAGCATTTATCTTTAAAAGTCACATTTTTTTAAAAAATATAAATCAATTTTATTTTTATCTAATCCCAGGGAATTGTAAATACGCGATACATAACTTCGCAGAAATTCAATGACTTAAAGATAAAAATGTTATGAAATAAGATGAAATAACAACGTATAAACAAATTTAGTTGATTCTACGAATCTAACGTGTACTAGACGTTAGAAATTGCATTTGAATGACGTACATTTTGTTATTGTATTCTATTTTTCTTTGTAATATAACTATATTATATATATACTATTTTTTAAATTTAGATACTGAATATTGATGTTAATAGATACAGAAGTAAAAGTAAAATATAATTTACATACAATAACATTTGCCGCCTTTAAATTAGCAATTTTATATCAAAGTCATATTCAAAAAAATGCGTAGTTTATTACGAAAACATAGTAAAATGGCTGTTTTTTTCTTGAATCAAGTACAGTTACGTGAGAACCGCAATGAAATGAATGTTACATGTTATATAATAACGAATCGAAGAACTGTGAAACTGCATTAGACGGCATATTTTTTGTGCAGGTAGTCTAGAGCCGATTTCTCGCTTCTTGGAAATTTATCAATGGAATGTTGGAGTACTGAAATCGACAGATGCATGGCAAATGTTTTGTTCTCAAACAATACATACATATATATATATATAAAAAATATTTCAATTAAATTTCAATGTATGTATTTTATGAAAAAAGAAATATTTGTAGTTATATCTTATATCAAAAGTTCAAATATTTGAGTATGGGAATAGAAGATATTTTTTTTGAGGTAGGTCTTCTAGCGGATAGTTAAGCCTCGAGGGACGTTTTGAGATATGTAGGGCTTGATTCTTGGAAGGTCTCATCGGTTATTTTTTTTTATGCAGGTATTTAGACGCCGACAAACCTTCTAATGCTGTGAAGAATTCCTGGAATGTTAAATATAATCACGTATAGGTACGGTGATCAGAGATGTAAGCTATTCTGAGTACTATCGGAGATAAAAATTGTTTGCCGCTTCATGCGTCTACATACACTTGGCGCCATACAAATTTATCTTTAATTAAATGTGGATGCTTGTGAATCACCGCTATTTTCTTAGTAAATAAGTTAATTCGGTATGTATATTGCACATCCGTTGCAATTGCATTTATCTACTTGCATTTAACCTAATAGGATTTGTAATGTCTAGAATACTAATAAAAATGTGATTGCTGTTTCGTATAAAGAACTGTTATTTCTTTAGGAAATCCTTTGATGTATGCCTTACTCGGAACGCTTAAAACTTGTCAGTAAAATTTTAGTTATATTAACTTTGTCATTTTAGTGTGAAAATTACGTAACATTTGTTTTAAGTGTTAGTAAAACTCCAAATCTTTTTTTATTGAATTTGTTATTTCGTATGTTTAAAATTTATTAACTAATTGTTTATAGTTAAAAAATGTGTTATTTATTCTATACATAGTACAGTTTTTATATAATAAATAACATAATGCGCATATATCATTGTATTTATTGTAGTAGAATGAATTATCCGCATTTTTGTATAGATAATCACATTTTCACAATCACAATCTGGTTCAAAATGGCATTAAGTAAATACTTTTGACATAGAAACAAACATTCAAAACAATGATCCTTCCACATAACAAACATATAATTTCAACAATAATGAAAACTCATAGCCGAATGGTTAAGAATAGCAGCATCACAAAAATGCAAGGTGCTAGTTTAAATTTCATCAAATCTGAGTTTTCCAATCTATGTACTTTGTATTGCACTAGAAACAGAAACTTACAAAAAAACGTCATTCTAATTCAAAGCCTAAATGCATATTATAATAAACAAATCACTTGTAAACTAGAATATCATGAAACAAAAAGAAATGAACCCAAAATATTTGAATATTTCTAAAACTTTATCACCAACTTTATAATAAAATAGATAGTCCTGAATTCATTTACTTTCTCCTAGGTCCCAAAAAGTCTTGTGGATCACAATAAAAAAACGTTGTAACCCTAGGCTCAGTGCCTTATGTACAGACTTCTCTGTATGCCATGTATAATCAAAAGTTTATAATTTGTATAAAGTTCTAGTAATTTTATAGATTTCACCTATTGAGTCAGGTTTATTTAGTCCATTAATTCATATTATTATACTTATATGAAATAATTGGCCAACACATGACATTTAAATATTCTGAAGTTTTCTTATTAGACTTTCTAATAACGATTCCAGGTAACATAAGTCATCACAAGTGCCGACAATTTAAAATTCAAATAAAATATTGTTTAATGCTATTATTTACAATTAAGGAGTTAATAATATTATTATTACAATATGTCAATAGATTTTATTGCTCAGATTTTCAACGCTGTTATGACCAAGTTTACGGCTATGAAAAACAGTCCTTTATTAGGAACAATATTACTCATTTTTATGAGTAGTCTAGACCTAACAAATTTGGTTTGTTTAAGAAAATAACACAAAAAAACCATACGATTACAATTTTATGTATGTTTTTATTATAGGAGTGAACAGTATTTAAATGTTAAAGCAAGGTTGTTCTTTCAAATTGTTATATTTAATTATCTAAAGAAATTGCGTGTTTGCTCAAAATAATTGCAAATCAATTACATCATATAATTTACGTTCAACGGTTTTTGCTCTTTCCATTGCAAAAGTAAGCAATTTCTAAATGAGTGTACAATCATCCTATAACTTTCCTTTCTGCTGAACATGATTAATTTCTTTTAAATTAATATGTATATATATTTTAAAAGAAAAAATCAAAGTTATTACAAATTGCGTCAGTCCTTTTGCTGAACGAATGTTTAATTTCTTATTTATATTTTTAGTTGCTTAAAAATGTAATTATTATTATTAAATTAATGGGAATGTGTTCGATTGGAATGGTTGAAGCGTGGTTCCAAATTTCTAGAAAAGTTTTATAGCGCAGCGGTCGCCTTAAGTTAGTTATAACAGTTAAGAAAACTGGTTGAATTCCGATCGAGCCGAGTTCCAAGGAAGAAGCGAGGCAAGGGCCTTTGAGAAATGTAGCGCGTGCTCCAAAAATGGTATAACAGCAGTCCGAACAGAAAGACGGACTCGAACCAAGTCTGTCTGTACGTGTGCAATGTTAAAGAAGTAGTCATC
>JAFMTC010000544.1:368166-520394 GCA_018845635.1 Nicrophorus orbicollis
ACAAGGGGCTGAGGATTCGATGTTTAGCCATAACTTGATCACCATATGACCAATCTCCAATTTTCAAATGACAAGAGAAACACTCCACAATATTTTCTTGTTTCGTAAAATAGAATCCTGCCTTTGCAATTCTGGCAGAAGTCACGACTGCTTCCATCGGCCAATCGTTAAATGTTTTTAGTCTATTCTCCTCGATATTCATTGTTGCTACTTGATTACAAAAATAAAATTAGTATAGGTTATGTCACTATTTATCGACTAGATAACAACGATGTCTTCAGTTGTTACAATATTAGAACCAGTGATACTCACATAATTTCAATGTAGTTTTAAAAAAAAAATCGATTTAACATTATTGGGCAATACACAATATAAATATATTTTGTCCTCTCAACACATAATTTTGACAGATCTAATAAGAGGTACCAATAAAACAAAAACGTAGATAGATAAATACTAATATTGAACATATGATGGAGAGAAGGTTTTCTATGATCATAGTTCTAGAGTTCGTTGAACATGATCTGATAGTTTATTAGTCAGACTTAACAATTTCATTATCGCTCTTGCCTTTTCAAGTTCTTCTAATTGTCTAAAAAATATGAATAAAAAATATTTTTTTAATGTTTTTATCATATTAAATTTGAAGTTCAACTTACATATTTCCTGTATTTTCAGTGGGAACTAAAACATCATGTTTTATATTGCTGATCTCGTATTTCACCCCGTACATAAGTACTTCTAAATCGGTATGGACAATCTCAAGCAGATTTTTAGGCTCCAAGTATTCCATACCCTGCGTAATCTTAGACCTTAACTTTTCAATTTCTAACATTAATTTGTCAGTAAAAACATCTAAAGCTTCTGCGGTTTTGTTCATTGTGCTCATCTTCAGGCTGTTACTTCTGCAATAAATATAATTCTCAATGCATCAAATATTTTTTGACTTCATTTGTTTTCACGGTAGTTTTGACCAACTTCTTCTACGTACCCTCAATCTCTGTTATTTGGGCTTTGCACTGCACAGTTTAGTCAGTCTCCGCTTGTTTGCGCTTCAGGATAATTTTGACCAACTTACAAACAAGTTTAAATTTCTTTGATATTATTATATTTAATATGACAAGTGCTACAACTTATTATATTAATACATAATTTAGAAATCTTCTAAAATAATGTATACTAGAAACAATTACTGTGACATTTCTTTTTGTAAATAAAATATGTAAAAGGCTAAACAGAATTCAAATGTACAAATAAATGTATTTAAATCAAACATTGTATTAACATATTGTAATGGAAATATACAAAAATAATTTTAGAATGTATATTTTTTTTAATAATGGCCTTATTTTGGTACCCAAGTTACTAATTAATTTAAATTAATCATGATTTAACATCAACTGTTTGGTGGGTTGTCTATATTAATTTTGAAAATGTTATACTATTAAAAGGCAATCGTTCAAAGTTTCCATGTCAACAATATATTATTTTGTAATATATTTAACACTTGGTTTACGGAACCCGTCAATTTGACGGAATTCAAATTTTGATATAAAATATGTAGAAAACCGCTTGATAGATTTCAATAGGTTTACATCTTAAATTAATAATTTCTTCCAAAGAATTTATACACGGTTTTTTTTTCTTAAACCTTTTACTTTTTGAGATTTTTATATAGTATACCTATCTCTACGGTACCCGCTTATTTCGAAAATAATCCTTATAAGTTTGCTTTTTTCGTCACATTATTCATCCAATATTAAATATAAGAGTGAAAACAATGTCTATGGATAAAATCCTCGAGATAAATAAGGATTGTTCCGAGGATACCTGCTAAGAAAATGAATGTGAATTAGGCGTAAGCGAACCCGAAAGTGAAATTACAGAATCTATTGAAAGTGGATGGACAGAATTATCTGCAGATAGTGAAGAGGAGAATTTATTAACAGTCTGTCAGAGTAGGAAGATGTGTATTTTTTCTAGCTCTGAGGATGATGAGTTTTCCCAGTACATCCCAAAATGTAACGGGTGATATCGAAATTGCAACTGATGGGACACAGTGGACAAAATAGAAACCTGGCGGATCTAAAGGTAGCATGCTTAGCGCTTTCGATTTGATAATTGACAAACATATAATGCAACACATAAAAGATATTATATTTAACAGCAATAAACGCGTGGATACTATATAAACTGTGCCACAATATCCAGGAAACAATACATATTTAGTTTAGCCGCGGAATTAGATTCGGAAAACAAGGAGAACATTAGCCAACGATCAGACGCTTCTTCATCATTTATAACATTACAAGAGCAAAAAAGATGCCAAGTGGGATGCTGCAACAAAAATAAAGCAGCAATTGCTGAATATCTTGTGAAAATGGGGTATGCGGAAAATGCACAGGTAAAGCGGAATATACCTGTAAAAAAATATACGTAAAAATGATCATTCATAACAAAAGGCAACGGACTATATATACTGTGTTGTCACTGTTCTGTTTTTTTTTCGCTTTACAGGTCACTCAAGTTCTGGGTAATCTGGTCAAGAAGAATTACAGGGCTAATAATACTGTTTATATATTTGTATTTCTTAAAGGCTTATTTTTATATTTATTGAAATTTATTGCTTAAAGCAACTACATGTTATGGTACTATAACTGTTATATAATATTAACTATATAAGTTTTAGTGCCATAAACCGGTAAGTTAATTCATTTACGTAGACGTTGTGATGTTACTCTGATGTCATCAGCATAATTCTATGGAAATATCACTTTTGCACTTTGAGAAGTTACTTCTATGTCATCACATAATATAAAATTATACAATTTAGAGACATCCTAAAGAGAAGACATAGAAGACAAGTTCTTTAGACCAATTTTTAATAAAAGTTGTTGATCCTAGTGAAAATACTCATAAGGTTTAAAAAGTAAAAATGCTATAATTCAATCTTTTTCGAAAGAATAGATTTTTTATATTTTAGTTTAAAGAGATTTTGATTTGATTCTTATGTTTCCCATACGAAGTATTGTAATGTTCGTTTGGTATACGTCCAATTCGGTATAAGTCCAAACAACAAGAATGGATTAAGGCAGCGTTTTCCAAACTGTGAGACGCGAAAATTAGTCACAGTGAACAATTGAATGACTGCTAAAGTTTTATCTGTAATTATCAAAAAGAGTTATATATTTGTTTCTAAAATTATATATGCGTCCAAGATAACATAGAAGCAAAAAATCTATTTATTGAACACTTGGATGGTTTATTTGTTGATTCAAGCTTTGAAAGTAAAGCCATTCGTACCATCATATTTATGCGAGACAGGATTTTCTGCCTTAGTTGCAATGAAATCAAAATATTTAAGTTTAGTTGTAGAAAAAGAGCTACGATTAGCTATCTCGCTAATAGACAAGCTCATCCATCTCATTAAAAACAATAATAAAATATTGTTATTATTTTGTATTGTTTTCCATTAGATTGTATTCATTATTTTTCAGGGGTATTTTTTGTGTGTTTTTATTATTGTATTAAATGGAGGGGGGTGGAAAGCGCCGAACGATTAAATATTTTTAAGGGAGGCGCAGTAACATGTTTGGAAACCGCTGGATTAAGGTTTATATATAGATTTTATGAACAAATGGAGTCCATATCAACTAAAGTAAAATATTTGGGCATGTATCTCAATAGAAGGAAAGAACATATTCAGTCATATATGGAATAGAAAATTGTATAAGTTATTAATTATTAGTACTGTTATAAATTTGCCATACATTATGATTTTTTAAATTATTATTAAATTTATTGCAACAACTACAAGAAAAAATACTAACTAAAATAATGCAAATACACAGAAAAGAAAACACGAACTTCGCCATTGCTGCAAAGGGGTATAGACCATAGGTCTTTCTGCCTTTTTTAATATCAATTGTTTTCAGAACCGTTAATATTGATCAGAACCATATTTTTATAGTATCATCCGCATCATTGTTGGCAACCAAAGTCACATAATATATATATAATAGAAAAACGAATTTTCTTTTAAAAATATCTATTTCGATTAATTTATCAATGAACATTTTTATAAAAACATTACAGTAGATAAAAATCAAGTATTGAAACAAAATGCATGTGCTTGTGTTGACAATAACAAGTTTTTAATGAAAAATTATATTTCCTATTTTTTATTCTACGCAGAATAATATATGAATATTTATGATTACATAATCAACCTGCGTTTGCATTTAAATACAAAAACATATGAATTATGTACTTGTGAAAATAAATTAATAAATTAATTTAAATACTATGTGCTTAATATTGAAACTAATTTAAATATGTTATGATATTATTTATTAGATAAAGTGAATTCCTTTTTATAGGTTAGGGTTATGAACGTGTAATTCACTGATCTGTGCGCGCTTGCTGGTCAAAGTCCAAAAGAACTTCTCGTCCGACTATTTGCTAATTTGAATTCAGTATACGACTTGCTTATCTAGTGGCAACAGATCGATACCAGTTGTTGAAAGAAAAAGAACAAAAAATGGCATCGCAACGTGTAACCACGAAGGTATAGGTCATTTTTGTAAACATACTATATTTTAAGTTTAGTCTGTATTATATTGAATTGTATTAATATCATATAACTATTACTTTTATTTTCGAGTCAGATGAGCGACTTATGGGATTATATTAATTACACTTAACTATACTAACTGTAAATTCTAGTATAATCTGTATATAAATGATACAAGTGACCTCAATGTCAATAAATCGATATTTTTATTCTGTTAAGGAATACGTTCTCTTGAATACATTTACATGAACTCAATATATGTTAATTATTCTTAATATCACAACAATTGCGATTTACACTTTTTTATTTGGGTTATTGGTTATGCAATCTTAGTTACATTTACCATATTTCTTATAACGAAATATTTCATTATATAACACTTACTGAACGCTTTCATATTTCTTTGTAGATTTTCAATATCAGCTCTAGAAGCTATAGCTCAAAGCCATCTCTCAATGAAGTCGTCATTATCGCTGCCAACCGTACCCCAATGGGGTCCTTCATGGGATCAATTTCTTCACTTTCTGCCACACAATTAGGATCTATCGCGATCAAAGGAGCCATCGAAAGGGCTGGAATCCCAAAAGAAGAGATCAAAGAGGTATTCATGGGCAATGTATGCCAAGGAGGAGTAGGTCAAGCTCCAGCCAGACAGGCCACGCTCTTCGCCGGTTTGCCAACAACCACAATTTGCACCACTATTAACAAAGTATGTGCATCTGGTATGAAGAGTATAATGTTCGCCGCTCAAAGCATCCAAGCTGGACATCAAAATGTTTGCTTGGCCGGTGGTATGGAATCTATGTCCAACGTACCATATTACTTGAAGCGTGGTGCTACTCCATATGGTGGCGTCAAGTTGATCGACGGTATCGTTTTCGATGGTCTCACTGATGTCTACAACAAATTCCACATGGGCAATTGCGGCGAAAACACCGCTAAGAAACTAGGAATTACTCGTCAAGATCAAGACGATTTTGCTATGAGCAGTTACAAGAAGAGCGAGGAAGCGTACAAAATCAACGCATTTGCTGATGAATTGCTGCCTGTACCAGTACCACAGAAAAGGGGACAACCCGACAAAATGTTTGAAGCCGATGAAGAATACAAGAGGATCGATTTTTCCAAATTCTCTAAACTCGCTACTGTATTCCAAAGGGAAAACGGCACCGTCACCGCCGGAAACGCATCGACTTTAAACGATGGTGCATGTGCTTTGATCATGACTACCCCAGAACATGCTCAGAGGTTGAATGCTAAACCATTGGCTCGCATCGTCGGATTCCAAGACTCCGCCACCGAACCAATTGATTTCCCAATTGCACCAGCCAAGGGAATTCCAACCCTTCTGGAGAAAGCTGGAGTCAATAAAAATGATGTTGCTATGTGGGAAATCAACGAAGCTTTCAGCGTCGTCGTCTTGGCCAACCAGAAAGTCCTCGACATCGACCCAAGCAAAGTAAATATTCATGGTGGTGCTGTCAGTTTGGGCCACCCCATTGGTATGTCAGGTGCTAGAATCGTCGCTCACTTGGTGCACGCTCTTAAGCCCGGTCAAAAGGGTGTTGCTTCCATCTGCAACGGAGGTGGTGGAGCTTCGTCCATCATGATTGAAAAATTGTAAGTGCTCGAATACGCCTGCAATTTGTTACGTGATTAATATTATATATTACATTCTATGTCAATGTCAAGTCCAATGCCCAATCTATTTTCAATATGTATAAATAAATCTGTTTTTATCTATAGTAAAATCATGGCAAACTATTTTCTAGCTAAGTCATTTTGCTTGAAACTTATAATTCATTATGTAAGATCTCTATCCACGACCTTCTCCTGATTATAAGTCACGCCAGATCTTGTTTTGTATTTTCAAAAACAACTACACTGATTTAAATAAACAATGATTATCATATAATTCCTATCTGAAAGTGTGACTTTCAAATTTTATATAAATATTTCATTTCATTTCACTTATGCAACCAAAATTACACCGTAATGTAAAATATGCATACAAGATTCAAACTGCTTATACCTAGGAACTTGATTAACAAAAAGGATAAACCAATTGGAATTTATTTAAAATTATTGAGTGATGGTATTTCTTCTGATTTTTTTAAATGTCCATATTTTATTTATTAAAATTTCTAATAAAATGTATACAATGGGGCAGAAAGACCTATGGTCCCTAGCTACTTGAAGCTTATTTTTTTGTTTTTCTTCATTTTATTTTATTGCATTTATAAAATGTAGTTGTTGCGATAAAGTTAAATATTATTTAATAAAATAATATTAAATAATTCGATATTGAATTTTATAACATGCGTTACATAATTTAAATAATCTTTATAAGTTTTCAATACTTAAAATTTTGTTATATTGGATATAGTTTATATTTATTTGCAATTAAATAATTTATAGTTCAGTTTGATGTAATTCTACATATTCTTATTGAAATGTTTATTATTTCAGAGAAGAATCTCTTGGAAAAGATGAAAAACCGAAATTAACATTGTATACGAGAGATCCGTGTCCCCTTTGCGATGAGCTGAAAATGCAGCTGCAACCTTATTGGGACCGATTCAATTTCGAGACAGTGGATATTTCTAAGAAAGAAAACGTACGTTACCTCCGCTTCTACCGGTATGAAATTCCAGTGGTGTTTTTGAATGGACAGTTCCTTTGCAAACATCGCCTCAATGAAGAGCTTCTGGTAAAATCGTTGAATGACATTGAGAAGTACAGAGGAATGCAGCAATAAGACTTGAATGTAACCAATCCTGGGTGAACCTTTAAATTCGTTGAAGAATTACTTTAAAATCTATTTTATATTAAAATTAAAATAACATTATGTAATAATAAATAAGAAATTAATAGACATTTTCTTGTAAAATGTGTTATTAAAAAGTTTTGTTTGTACAAAATTGTCTACACTTCTTGAAAATATATTATATAAATCTGTTTTTGTATAAAAGTTATTTATTTTAATCAGAAAGCAAAAATATATTAAGGGGTTTCATATTAATAAATCAATTAAATGTTACTTAAAATTATATCATTGAAATTAAATTAGGTTAAACAGTAATTAAGTTAATAAATATACGACATCTGACAATGATTTATTATTCTATGATTCAGTAAGTAATATTTGTTTTAAGAACTATATTATAAACGTCTACATAGTTTTGTGTAAAGGTAGTCAACTCTGGTTTCTAACCAGCTTTTTTTCATTAGTTTTTAACACCAAAATTATTGAAGTAAATATAAGTTTTAAATATATTAGAATAATAGTTATATCTTAGTTAGACCTTGAGGCCCCGAACAAAAAATGTAATCAATTAAGCTCCATTCACATATCTTAGGAGCGCGATTTAATTAATATACATATAATTTATTGATATTAATGAAGATGTTAAAGCCATTCTTGTAATTACACAATAAAATGCATAACTATATTTAATACCGAATTACTTAGTCAAGATAACGTAACTTATACTTCGATTGTTTCAAGAATATTCTATTAGAAGAAATATCACTATTCTGCAAAATTTATTTCCTTAAAATAGCCCGTAATCACACTTTGTCTTTTATGTTATTTTTTTTATCTATTTACGGTTGGATTCATATTCGTGGTATTATTGTTTTTGTTATTGCATTTTTGCCATGTTAGCAAAGAGTGGATCTTTGATGCTTCATTTATTAATTTACAACTATATTAAAAAAGCATCAATAAGTTAAATGAATATTTAGAAAACACCAATTATATTTTTATAATTACAATTATTTAATAATTTGAATTATTTATGTAGAGAACTTTAGCACAGTAATCATTTCATAATAATTAATAATTTAATGTTGTTTATGTAAATTCGTTTTAAATATCATTTAATAATAACAATAATATCCCATAAATCATTGTAAATTTCATAACATACATAAAATTAAAGCAAATAGAATTAAATTCTATTTTTATTATGTATTTGAATAATATAAATAAGTTTCTGATTTAAATTTGATGCTATTACGAAATCCAATAAGTAATTAAAACTAAAAATAGTTGCTTCTATAAAAAAATAAATAATTAAATTGATTGCTTTATTAATGCTGATTTTGTAACTATGCAAAACAAAAACAGTATTTGCAATATCCTTAACTATGTTATGTTTTTAAAAAGGACTATTAAGTACGAATGCTTTGTCGATGAAAAGGTAAATGAATTACAACATGTTCATTCGCACGTAGACTTATGCCATTTTTTAAATTTTTTATTTCTTATTTTTCGTTAAATTATAAACCTCAAGAATGTTGGAAGGCTGTCGGCTTATTTTGGTGCAAGGTCTTCGGTATTTCCAATGATTGCAAATAGAAGCAGATAATGTTTAAGAAGTAAATGATTAAATTTCTTTCAGACACTGGGTTTTTAATGGAATGTGTTAACAATAACATTTTTATAAGAATGTATTATTTTAGAACATGATTATTTTAAAAAATTGTCTTAAAACATTTGATTATTTTTTTGTTCTTCCTAAACTTGATGTGCAAATCCTTTTATGTACTTATTTGAGTTGATTTTTTTATAAAACGCTTAATGACTTCAAAGATTTATATTCTTTTTTTCTCATGATTTTAGTTAGATATGTTTGTTCTTTGTTTCGACATATAAATTAAATTGTGAAATTAGAAAAGTTTAATTATTGTAATTAAAATTAAATAAGAGTTATAATCCAATCTGTAATTATTTCAATTTACATTCTATTGGTGATTTTTGATCCAGATTCTAGTACAATAAAAAATATTCTTTCAGTTATATTAAAGTTTATTTTAATAGAGGAAATTCGACTGGATATAATATTAATTTATATTATGGTACAAATACATTAAATATATCATATAACCGTTCCATTTTTGATATATCGCGCATGACGAACGTGGTGTAAACATTCATAATTAAAGCTGCAAATAACTTGTGCAATGAATAATTTCGCCAGACTCCATCAAGGTTTGGTGGTTCAACTATGCCAAAAAAAAAACGATTTAAATAATTTTATGTCTGCACAAAAAGAAGGTTGATTTAATAAAAACGTGTAATGTTTATTTCTTTCCAAATATTAAAATTGTTTGCTAATACAAAATAATGTTATACTCAAATAAATACTTTCATAAATAATAATAAAATTTACAAAATATACTACGCAGAATGAGTATGGGGAATAGTTCTTAACAATAGGTGATTGTATTTAAAATTTATTTCATTATCTATTTTTTTTTTGTCTGTTTGTGACTGTTGCAATTTCAAACATTTAAATTCAAAATATTCTTTCATAATATATTAATCATTTTAAAGATTGCAGCAAATTTAACATAAATTATTCAATTTAACTCAACATTTTTAGATATATTTTTTTTTGAAAAATTTTGTAATATTTTTAAATAGAAAACTATGTTGAAAGCCTGTATTTTTTTGCAATATGAGCAGCGATTTGAAGTTAATTAAAATGATATTAATTGGCTAAATTTGAAATTTTGTATACAATATTTTTTAATGCATGATTTCGTGAGGATTTTGAAAATTTGGGGTCAAAGCCCAACGTATTCAAAAGGGAAAATAATTTAGTCCTAAACACCAGGTAATAAAATTGATTTTAAGGGTGGAGTGTCCTTTTTTGGATTGGCCGAAGGCGTGCAGTACACATATTTAGATTTGAGTTCCATTTCGTACAACTTTCGGGCTATACGTTATCAGAATCATAACATTGTAGTTCTCCTACTTGTTGTGGTATTGATTAATATAGGTTTTTTGATCAGGAATACTCCTACATGAGCTTAGGGGCTTTACTGAATAAAAACGTATATTTTTTTTTACAAAAATGATGTAAAAATGTATTCTCATTGATTATATGGTAAATGAACAATATTGTTTACGATTCATTTTATGCAGAAAAAATGAGTTTACGCAGATTTAAATTGACTTAAGATGTGTAATAAAATGTTTGACCTCATGATTTTTCTGCAGATTTTGATAGTAACCTTGAAATGTCCTTAGCAAATCGAATCTGACACACTTACAGAGACCGTTTGCGTGGCCCTGCACAAAACGGAGACAATTTATGGAAGAACTTTCGTCAGAAGATTTTATGAATTTTGTATTAGTTAGGTGTTTTTGCTTTTTAAATACTATTGACCATATATAAATTTACCAGCAATAATTATTATTTATTGTAACAGTCATAAACAGATTAAAAGAGATATTCATACAATAACAGTTGAAACAAAACAAATAATTATCCCTTGCAGACTGGCCTTAGCCCAGAATCACTGAAAGAAATTACAAAATTCTCTATTGTATCTGAAACTCGAATTGAGAACCTAAAAATGTAGACAGGTGACTCTAAGCCTATATAAACAGTTAAGTAAGTTCGTTAAATAAGTAAACTGACCATATTAAAAATAAAACCTAGATGTATTTGAACATTGCATTGTTTTAGTTTTAAGTAAATTTACTATTATGAGGAATTGCATCAAACATACATAAATACCTTTCGTGTGATTTTTTTACAGATTTCTCCTGAAATAAGTTTTTTTTTCTGAAAATTATATTTTAACTATTTAACTTTATAAGTCCTAGATTTGAAACATTACTAGTCTTAGTTTTAGGCAGATAACAAATAATAATAGCTCTAACTCTAAATAACTCTAATTATAAATAATTATCTACAAAATTGTGAGTAAAGAAACTTTATATAATAATTTATGAATCTAAACCTGCTAAAATTGAAATGAAATGATTAGAACAAAACATGAATTGAACATTTTCGTTTACGGTAATAAAAATAATGAACCGTTTTAGTGGTTACGCCTGCTAAAATATGTATTTTTCTTTTCGATTACATCCTCCGAGGTGGTCACCAAACCCATGCAAAGTGTTAAAAGCAAATGGGTCTTTGACCCGACGCACGCGGATGGTAACAGACTGTCGTCGTTCTGCGCAATAGTGAATCACATTTTTTTTTGTTCTCTCTATACTTCTTTTCGAATTCATCGCATGCAGCTGTAAGAATTCACAAGAAACAACATCCTGTAAATGATTTCCATTAGATGCCTTCAAAAGCAAAATACCTATTTTCGGATCTGAACTCGGAACAGGATGTGTCGCGCCTTATTTCCTTAATTCTAAATCAACCGAAGAGGAAACCCGGTAATTGTTATTCTCCTCTAACGTTTATTTTCGGATACTCGTGTTCTCGGTTCTATGAATCAAAGAGTCCGACCATGTGCGGATTCTCAAATTCAGGTAGGTGCAAGGTATAATAAGGTATACGATTATATGAACGCCCACTACTAGAAAATCGTTACTTTCCAAAAAAAAAGCATAAAACCCACACTTATAATTTATGAACTAATATCCGCATTATTTAAGCACAAATATTTATAAATACAAGTATCTGTATATAACATTATTTTAGGAGTTATAACATATATAATTTAAAAAAGTAAACAGAAATACGTTTATTCTTTATGACCAAGAGAAATTTGGTAAAAAATTAAAAAGTGATAATAATATTATTAACAATTTCAATATTTATAAATACAAGTATCTGTATATAACATTATTTTAGGAGTTATAACATAAATATATAATTTAAAAAAGTAAACAGAAATACGTTTATCCTTTATGACCAAGAAAAAGTTGGTAAAAAATTAAAAAGTGATAATAATATATTACTTTATTAATAAATTTAACATTTATTTGAAATAACTATAAAGAAATAATAATAAACTGAAACAATGTAAATTAATTATATGAAAAAAATAGTTTATGATGTAATGTTTATACATAAAATAGTTCTTTTTTTTTCTTATTTTTATTTTATTGAAGATAGATATGTTCTAGTTGTGAGCTATGTATGTTAATCAGCATAGTTTAATTATTTTAAAAACAACGTTTTTAAATTAGTATTGCTAAATAAATGCGGTGAAACAAGATTGTTGTAGTCGGTATGTATGTTTGTCGTTTTTTATACCGTGTGAAATATAAAGTTACATAGCTTAAGATTATGTAATAATATGTAAGACCTATAATGTATTAAATTGTATATACAAATATAGCTTGAAAGATATTTGAAAATTGGCGTTGGAAATAAGAAAAAAACGTACGTGGAAAACGTAGGTTTCAAAGAATCCATTATTTCTAACGTGCCGTGTTGCACTGCACGTATTACACGTAACATAAAAGGCGAATTTGTTAAAAACTAGTTTGAAAAGTGTTGATAACATTCTTACAACTGTATTACGATAACTAAATATTAATCGCTACAAGTGATAGCATGTGCCATATTTGGTTTGATAGTTTCGATTTGTTGTGTATGAAGTATCAATTTAGAGTTATTAATAACTTTAAATATCAATTAAAATATTGCAATCATTATTGGTGGAACTTGAAATATATAAAATGTAACTAAATATTTAGACTACTTTGATTAATAAAATATACTATAATTTATATATTATGTATATAATTGTATTTACAGGTTTACAGGTTATTTTTGTCTTAGAATTTATAACAATGCTTACTGTTTAAATTCAATTGTAAAAATAAATAAAATATTCTAATTATTGATCTATACTTTCTTGTATATTATAAATATGTTAAATTTGAATTTAAAGTTGCCTGTGGTAGGTTTTATAGAAAAAAATGACTTCTTTTTTTATAATAATTTTCCTCTTTTTACGAAATCTGTAATAATAATATAATATAATTTATAGTGAAAACAAAATAAAATTCTTAATAATATTTAAAATAAGAAAATTGAAAATAAATAAAATATAATCAATTTTAAATGAACAAAATATCAATAAAATCAATAACAGAAAGGGTGGCCAAAGGGCTATTGACCAGAAAGTCTAACGAAATTTGTTTTAATCGTTATTTGAATTTTCACAAGAATTGTAAATGAAAATTGACAACTTGGTGCAGAAAGACTACGGTCAAGAGACTTTTGTAACAGTTGATTTTTTTGTCAGTATTATTGATTATTTTCATCTTTATCTGCCTATGACTGTTACAATAAATGTAATTAATAATAATAACATTTATTGTAACAGATTTAAACATTTTATAAAAATATGATATAGTTTAAATTTAAAAGTTTAGAAAGTCTATAAATACATTAAGAAATTAAGGTCTGCGAACAAAATTGCCAGAAATTGCTATTAAACTTGTTTTAATTTAATAATTTACCGTTTTATGAAAGAGCCGATTTTGTGTCAAAATTTTGAAGAATATAAAAAATAATTTGTATGTTTTATGTGTATGCTCAAAAACTGGTTTTTTGTTGGGAAAACTGGTATCCACTTTAGATAAATGTTTTAAAAAACGTTTTTAAAAATCTCTTCATATTCTATTCGAAATTTTCCTGGACAGTTTGAAAAAATGTATTTGAATTGTGTCGTACTCGGTTATAGAATCATTAAGAATTTGCATATATTTTTTCAGGTGTCTTCGTGTCTATTTCCACTGGTTTATGGGAAATATTCTACTTGATGAATGGTGAATCTTTAAAAAAACTGTAAGGTGGGGAATTTTGATCATTAACTTCTATTAAATGAATGTTCCGATTCAAATTATGTAACACCAAAATATAAATTGATTTTTATATTTATATATGGAAAAAATAATACTATTACCTCCAAAAATGAGAAATAGTACAATGGTATATAGGTTTTATAATAAGTGTTAAAACGTGAATAATAGGAGTCAATTTTATAAAAATCATATGTGAAGTATACAATATACATTAGTAAAAACACAAAATCCTGCAGAAAAGTTCTGAATTTGCGTATGTCGTACATAAAAGTCATTCAATTGGTGAGTATACACCACAATAGCTACAAGATTACACAAAAGTCAAATAAAACCTTGAATATATTTAATGACTATAATTGATTTATTTGACAATAACATAATGTATATTTAATAAAAATCTTTCTTTTATAAAAATTGTTAGATGTTGGACTTTAATAATTTGGTTTTATTGACTCATGAATTTCATCTATAATTTTATATTAAGTGAAAAGAAAAATTGTACAAAAAATCTTTTTTATACATATTTTCCAAAGAAACACGTAGAACAACTGAAAATCATATTGATTATACAATTCGACTATTTATTAATTACTTCCTTAATTTTCGAACAATTTTTTGTTATATAAATATAGTGTATCTAAGTCTGCTTTTGAATATATCCTGTTCGGACGAAAAAAAAACTCTGTATAATATCTTTGATCGGTATACGACTTAATTCAATTATATGCGCCTTCAATACAATGTTATTATAATATAAAATGATACAGTGTCACACTTTAGAAATAATGTGGAAGAGTTAAAAAAAAGAATATATTTCAGTATTAAAGAGATATTAATTGCAATTTATATAATAAAATACAATAGGATAACTTTAAAATCTATAATACAACAATTTTTTTAATTTTTGTGCTCAAATAGTGTTTAAATTATTTTACAACCTATTAATATACAATAGCAAGAGAAGTTTTTTTATATGAAAACGGATTAATCCATTTCAAATTACTTCAGACGGGAAATGTTGGTTTGATATACTTCCTCTTCGATATAAATCGAAGAATGGATTAAGATAGTAGACCGAAATTTCACTAATATTAATAAAATATATATAATTATAAAATTAATGAACAAACCAGAATTCGTAAAACCTGGAATTAATTTATATTTTAGTTTATATTTAAATATTATTATTTCAACTTTGTTTATGCATATATTTCAAATTAAGTTAGATCGGACCATACAGTACATTATATTTATTATTAATTATATTATATACATATCTCATTTCCACACATATATTCATATAGTCGAAGCATTTTTTGAAATCAATTATTTATTTAACATTGTTATTTTTACGTTGTCATGATACGTTTTTCCATCAAGACGGTTTATTATTTTATTATGTCTGGTTTATATCCTTATTGTTCTACCTGAAATTTTGCTTCTGTTTTCACGTGACCGTGATAAATATATTTTTCAAGTTAATAGTATTCTTTGTGAAATTTATTGAGTTTTAATTAAATTAATATTTAGTTTTTTTTAAGTTTGAAGTAGGATTACTACATTTGGAATCAGACTATGTTGAATACGAAAACAAAGTAATTATTTAAATTTTTAATCTTTCCATTATTTTTTATTTGATGTATGTATGTATGTTTTTGATTGGTTAATATATACTAATTACTTGTCAACCAAAGCTTTTGTGTACTACATTATTGACTTATTTGTTATATTTGGCTTTTGTATGAAGCATAATATAGTTTCTGTTAATATTATATGTTAATATAGATTCAAAATAAAAAATATAATTGATCAAAAAAAAGATGGGTTAGATATTTTCTGAATGATATGTTAAGTAACATCTTGTTAAAATTTCTTAGTGAATTAGCTTTATTTAAACTTTTTATCATCTAGTATAACGTACTGTCTTTATAAAGTTTTCAACAAGTTTCTCAACTTTCTTATCTGAATTGTCTCGAAGTTGTATATCATCATTTCTCAACCTTTTTGATATTTGTTTATTGTTGTACTATGAGCAACACTTTGTTGTGAAATTTTCACAAGTTCCTCTCTTTGATACAAAAATTATTAAGAAATATTATTGGGGCCCCGTGATTTAAAACGAATAGACAAAAATATAGATTTTGATCAAGATATTTAGAGTGAAATTATAGGACAATATTCTGGTTACAGACATGCTTATATATAATATCAGCAAAACTTAAAGACTTATGGGTTATAAACCACAAGATAAATTAATGAATATTCGTATTTAATAATGGTAAACATCCACTGGGAGAGTTTACCCATTTAATGTGTTACGAATAAAATTACCAAGTCACAATAAAATAAATATATCGATTATATAATTGTATATAAAACTATCTGATACATTGATCCTATTAATTTAGTAATTTATTATTTCATAAAATTATAGACATTTATATAATATTAATGATATATATCTACTAATTATATACCAGCATGAATTCAAGATATAACATACATATAAATTTATTTATTTTCTACTATTAATCATCCAATTGTATTTCTTATTTAATACAAATAGATATGGTAAACATTATCAAATTACATTAACCATTAATAGGTAGTGTTTCTTTTTTGTTATAACTTTATAGTGATATATTTGTAATAATATTTACAAGGTAATTATCGATTGAGAATATCTCTTTTTCTTATAAACTTATTGCAAATTAAATATTTAGATTCTCAATATTTATATGAAAATATTATATTTTTATTATATAAGGAAATATAATGAAAAACATATTGATTCATTTGATTAATCGTATTTATATAAATAACATTTTAATTCTGAATAAAAAGGAATATAAATAATATTGTGCAAATAGCGTTTAATTAGTTAATCTCCATTCTGTAGAATAGAGTGCAGTAAATAACTCTAGATGGAGTAAAAGAGTATTCTTCGGGGAATGATTAATTGGCAGCAATTAAAATATAGATGAGTTTTTTTTAGTGTACTTGCAGACACAACAAAATGGGATACACTTTATCTCGTCATCATTTTTTAATTGGTGTTTAATGCTTATGAAAACTGTATCAACATCGCTGTATAATTTTATGCTTTTCACCTGCTTTATATATTTTCACAACAATTTAATTACGTTAATTGTACAACATTATTATGAGTTCAAAGAATTATTAAATTATTTTTATTTATATGCATTACAATAGGAAAAATTCACATATATTTTTTTGCTTTACATTCTTTATATTCAAAATAGTAATAGAATAATACACACGAATTTTAACAGTATTCATAATGTGGAAAGTACGAAGTAGAAGTTTATTTGCATATTTGAAAGATCTTTTCTTCCGAAAAAAATACCAAATACATAAGTATGTTCATATTTTAACAATTTCTAATATGTGAATAATTTGCAAGGAATATTTAGATTTTTTTAAATATATAAATCAAAATTATAAGTTTTAATTATTAGTATATGTTTTTACTAGTTATAAAAACTATATTTTCTAGGAAATTTTAAATAAACGAATTTAGTTTATTGAGAAAATATTTAATTGCAATAAAAACAAATATCATGATATATAATATCATGATAAGAAAATAATTCGTAAGTCTCCAATTTTAACAATATTAATATTAAACAGGAATAAACGTATATATAATTATTTAATTAAATACAATTGAGTGAATGAATAATATTAATTTTATTTTTCATTCACTAGATTGTTAGAATTAATTGGAGAAGGAGAAGCACAGATCCTTTAATTATCATGATTGGATTCACTCGGAACCAGTTTCGTAATTGTTTGTGCAACGTCCAATAAAACTAAATTAATGAGGCTTACGCGAAATTGTTTCTTCATTTGCAACCGGTAGTTTTTGAGGTATTCTTTTCACTAGTCAATACATTTTATTTAAGCTAGCATTAGTTTAACGTGAAAAAACAAAAATGAATATGAAAAAAAATAACAGCTTCATTTTTACTTGATTTTAATATAGATGAAATATCAATAAATAATTAGGATTGTGTAATGATTTATAAAATAATACTATATTATTAGTAAAAAAGTGATATTAACTTATTTTTGGACCGTAAGACGCACTTTTTTGCAAAGAAAAAAATAGATTTGAAAATTGTGTATTAAGACATTTATATAATATTAACATACGAATCTTCATAATCAATTTCAAGTGTGTCGTATCATACAATGAATGTTATGTTCGAAAAATACTTTATGTGAATAATTCTGCGTCTAATAACAATTGTAAGATTGTAGAAATGCAATAACAATGTGCTATAATATTTGTTATGAACAAAATATGTAAATGCGGTTTATATTACAAATTTAATGATTTTTTGCTGCTAATGCTTAAAAATGTTCCAACAAAAAACAACACGATAATATGCATTATTGATAATAAAACTAAAGTAGAAATATTTAGTAACAATTCTAAAATTACAGACTAAAATATATTATAAAATATACGAATTATTTCATTTAAATATTTTTTTTAATCAAACGTTTTATTTAGTAAAATATTCCGTTTTATCAATATATATATATTTAATATATACCAAAATAATTTGCTTAAATTGAAACGAAGAAAAAATATTAATTGAAAATATATAAATGAAATTAATAATGATTTATAAAACAGTATAAATATTATTTATGTAACAAAAAAAGTCATTAGTCAGCAGTTCATGGTTGTTTGTGTAAAATTGAAATAAATTAATGATGTTGGTTTTTCGTCTGATGACTTTGGATACATTCTATGCACCTAGTCTAGACTTTGTATTGAACCTAACTACTTGTAAGCTAATGTGATTGCGGCTATTAAGAAAGTATTAGTAGATAATAATTTCATGGTGACTGGATGTTTTTATTTTGAGAGGGATGTTTTGGGTAGTTTCCTAGAATAGGGCTGGCAGGTAAATCTGGCACGAGACGTCTGCGTTGGGCCTTCAGCGCTAAACCGAGAGATGCTAGAGTGCGTTTTTACAACAAGTGGAATGCCCTTAGCTGCAGCCTCCTCCCCGATGGGTCTCGATGGTGAGTATAAATAAATCACCTAGGGGCATATGGGAGAGGTTCATGGACGCTGTCTTGGGCGGACAAGCAAGCAAGCGGCGGTTCTCTCGACCAACACAGATACATACACATAACAGCTTACACACTTAAAAACAGATATATACATATATACGTGTACGTGTATACCTACACACACAGGTATAAGCCGATATCCCCAGCCAGTCCTGAGCATACTTTCAATAACAATACTTGACCAAACCAGCTACCCAAGCTAGCAGCTAGTTCACTCACTCCACATGTATTCTACATACCCGTTTAAACGCAGCAACGTAGACACCAACCATACTCTCTTACAACATACAAGCAAGCAAGCAGCACACCACGGCCATGCATTTTATCTTTCCTCGCGCGCACTCCAGCACTCTGGCACTCATGCCTTAGTCCTCCTCCTCTTCGTGTCCCGCAGTTTCATCAGTTTTAATTAGTTCTCGTGTCCAGTGGTTCATACGGAAATCCAGTGGTTAACATTCAATATTCGAATTAAACTGTTCGTTCGGTGTTTGTTGTCCCGTGGATTGTGTTGCTAGGATACACTTCTTGGATCAATCGAACCCTGCATAATATAACATGCCTTGAAGAAGAAAAAATCGGAAAATAAAGTAAACATATTTACGAAAAACAGGTAACTACTCGCATACTTATTTACATTATTTATGCCTCATTCATTATCATTCCTCCTTCACAACAATATGCACGTACTGTATAAACAACAAAAACAACTATATGATTTTAGTTTAAATGTCACATACTCAAATTATTAATTACTTCTATTTCCACCAAATTATGCAACACACGTAATCATAATTTAACAGAGATCGTTTCAATTTTTAAGCAATAAGCACACATACGAATAATTTCAATAACAATAAAATGTTAGTTTAAACGTCATATACAAAATAGTTGTTTACTTTTTTTACATAATTATATGAATAAAAATTTAACACCAATTTTTGAATTAATTAAATACCATTATTTTAGTCAACAAACCACAAAAAAAATCAACAGCGACCAATAACAATATGTTAGTTTAAATGTCACATACAATTTTTCACCTGATTATGAAACACAAATAATTGCAATTTAAAAATAATAAATGAAGTAATGAAATACTATTATTTTCATTTAAACAGGCCATACATAAAATAAATTTGAAAGAAACTAATCAAAATATGATTTTAAATGTCATATATACTTATTTACACAATATGCATAATTGAAATTTATATGCATAACAATAACAGTATTTATTGCAAAAACTTGAACAAAATACAATAGTTATTGTAACAATATAAAAAAAAGTATTGTTTATCTTATGTAATTTGAATCGAATTTTTACCTATTTATGCAAGTCTTCGTTTAAAACAAATACGTTAATTAGATTGTTATGATGATAACAATATTTATTGTATTACAAAAAAAACACTTATCATAATTTACGCAAAATAAATAACAATCTAATTAAAACACTAATAAAGTTTTAGAATAAATATAACATGTACTTGTAAATACATTTCTTTTCACATTACGTAATGCAAATAATCTCCATTTAAAAGCAATATTACACTCCAATAATTAGATACTATCATTTTAATTTACGCAACTCACATAATCGCAATTTAGCAGCAACACGTTTTATCGCAACAGTATTGTCTGAAACTAGGTGAAATTGTAATTACAATACTGGATTGATAAACTGAGCGTAAACAAACTATTTAACTAAACAATTGACTCATTCTTTGTATCAAACGAAATGTAATATTGTCATATTTATCATTATGAACTTTTCAAATTTAAATCTGTAAATTTATATATTTTAAAATGTCTATTTCAAGATTATTTTATTGTTTTCAATTTAAAATCAAGTGGTTTCATTAAAAAACATAATTTTTTGTTAGTTAATTTGAAGAAACTTTATTATTGAATTAATATGTTTAGTTTCTATCAGAATATATTATTTGAAAGTAAATTAAATATGTTTCTATAAATAATGTTTAATATTGTTTTTGCTTAATTTTGCATTGACATTAAAAATACATATTTTTTGTTACTGAATTTTTAAAACTTGAAACGATAAAATTCTACTAATATTATTTTTAGTTTACTTCCGTTGTGATTTCGTTGACATATTTTGCTGTGACGTTTGTTATTGGTTCTTTGCTCAAATTGTTATTTAAAAGCTTCAAAATATTTTCATAAATCTATAAATAGAATTCAGGCTGCAAAATTCAAGCAATAACACTTCTGTTTTTATTCGTTTTGAACGTACTTCAAATACCTACAAACAGATAAGAAATGCATATGATTATTGTTTAAACAATGTGACAATATTCACAGAACAATAAAAATTAATTATTTATAAATAATATTAATAAACAATGATTCTAGAAAATAGAAATGTCAATGAACTTATTATTTATGACTTAATAATTTATAGATTCGTTAGATATTGATTGATTAGTCAATAGTTGATTTCTAGCAATAATTATATAATATTTTCTAGTTTTTTTCTAAATGTATTCCAATAAATAAGTAATATTTTTATTTATAAAAATAGAATTAAATAAACATAATCAAAAAACTACTTTGATGAAAAGTTGTTTATGAGATTTTGTATCTTGAAAAAAGGCAAACATTATTTTTAATACGAATGTTTAAAATTATTTTAAATACATAGACAAAAAAAGTTTGTAAATTAATACAAATATATGATCTATGATGTAATTGTTTAATTCATAATTAATAATCCATAAATAATTATGTCTATAACATGTGTTCTATTATCTTATTTTATTAAAGATGAACTAAAAATTATTATTATATTTGTTTGTAACGTAAAGATGATGAGAAATCCTTTGTATATTTACAACTTCATTATTATAAATGCTGAAGTTTCAACAAGTTTTGAAAGTAGTCACCCTAAATGGACCAGTTTTTCTTTCATAGGAGCAAAACAGGTTAGAGAGAATTTCTGTGTGATTTGGTTTACTTCATATGGAATATTTCTTTTCTTTAGAATTATAATAATCATCTTTATGACGTAAGGGTATTTTTCTTTAGAATTTTTTCAAAGAAATAAATATTCAAAAATAATTGCTCTTTGGCGACTATGAACATAAGTAAAAGGGGGATTAAAGGGTTTAACAAATAACAAATTGTAAATTTATGTATTTGTATTATTGCCTACGTTTGATTCGTATTTTTTAAAATTTAATTTATTCATCCAAGAAGTGCTATTGCATAAAATGTTGGCTCTTATCGATTTTGCTAAAGGTTTGCTAAAGTATTATATCACACGCCTATTACATTATGTTTATATGCAGTCAGCAAATATTTGCTTTGTGGTTGCTCTTTCTCAATTTGTTTATAGTCGTTGCCTCACATCGGTGTGTTAATTATCTCTGATGCATTAGTTTTCCAATAAATTTATTTATCAAAGTTACAACTAACCTAACCTAATTTTTATTCACTTTATCTTTATAATAGATTTAGGAATTAAGTAATTATTATTATTTTTCTAATATTTATTTATATAATAAACAAATTAAAAATACTTTTGTCTTAATTAAATCCAATAAATATGTTAAATTAATAAACTCAAAAATATATCCAGTATTAGTCATACTGTTTATTTTATAGAACGGGAAATTTGTTGACAAGGTATTAATAGCTCTAATAAATGCACAGTAATTGAATTCACACACCAACTGTAAACACGGTGAGGAAGTTGCAATTAGTTTGCAAATTGGAGAAATACTTGAGTGAATGTGGATGTTCTCGACAGGCCAGAATGTAAACAAGTACAAAGTAAAAAAACGTATTGACCGAAAGCAGTTGTACCGAAAACATCGATATTCCATCCACTTTACTCAAATCTCCAACCTTTTATCGAAAGCCTGAAAATGAAAACACTTATGCTTCGACTGATTTAAAGTGAGTATTGTCAGCAAACATCACTTTAACGAATAAACAGAAAGAAAAAAAGTATTAACACAATCGAGCACGAACGTACTAATTAATGCAACTTCGTCCAGACACACAAAGTAGTCCACGATTTGTTTTCCATAAGCTCAAGGTGAATGCATTTTTTATGTTTTTTTTTTCTTTCAAATTGTAATTCGTTAATTATTAATTATTAGACTACAATGAGGCAGAAACCTTGAGCGATCCGTACGAGTCTAATAATTAAATTCGAACGAGAACGCGTTTACTACGTGAAAGAAAATCGCGGAATAATTTCCGAAGCAGAGTAGAAATTTTGCGTGAAAGTTGGGCCGGAACTTGGAGAGGTCAAGATTAGAATTTCCGCATTCGCAGTTCCAGTTTTATCGTGAGAAAAAAAAACCGGTCGGAAGATTCGTTTCGAACAAAAATCTGTAAACAATGGAGAACGTGTTACGCAATCATAGTAATTATTGTTATCTGCGGAGGCATTTTATTTAACTAGATTTCTTGGGTTAATTAAATCTGTCACGGTTGCGCTGATCCCATGTGGTATCATGTTATTTGTGTCATAGAGAACTGTCCAAATTGACTCATCCAGTTTATTCATAACCTACATTTTTAATCAGACCGAATTAGTTTTCATTAAGGAAAGTTTTTACGTAGTTAATATATTTCCTGAGGACGGTCGAAGATGTCCATTTATCTCTCTAGCTAGCGTTTGTGTGTGTGCATGTGTGAGCGCTTTCATCATAGCATTAGCAACGTTTCATTTCAATTACGCAACGTGAAGTAACACACGTATATACAAATAGTAGATTCACAAGAAATACGTGTCAGTGGATTCATTCATATAAGTTTTATGTTCTTGCAAGAAACTTGTAGATTTTTTTTTAAATGAATTTGTTGAAATCCCAAATTCCAATCCACAGCGTTTTGTATATAATCTCCTGATAAAATGTTTGTATGTTTCTATACATATATTTTATCAGACTTTCCATCACCATAAATCAATTCATTTGAAAAAGAAGATAATAAATTTATTCACTTAAAAATAGAAACTAAAATTAAGTTTAAATCTTTAATTTATTAATGTTTAATTATTTGTTTTATATATTATAATGAAAATAACCACAGTTTACAGTTTCCATTAGTCTAAAAAACTAAAAAGGAACTATTTTTTTATAGAGAAAATAATGAGATTTTTAATTTATTCTTTTACATTTAGTTTCTCGATTAGCCTAGTTTAGATTAGTCTTTCTATTCGAATATGAATTAAATATTTTAAATATCAATTACAGTGTTCTCTAGGTTCGTCTCAAATTCAATTTATTATATGTTGAATATGATCTTCTTAGTATTTAGCACACACATATGTTATAATTTTTCAGAATTTATATCCACTTGCCCATAAATTCACTCGAAAAAATACATCGATAATTGTAAAAAATATACTTTTTTTCTTATAAATGACGATGAATGAATATAAAAGCATTTCTTAAAGTTTGTATTCGAATATGAATCATGAATACCAAATATTAATTTCGGTGTTTAACAAGTTATTTGGACTTTCCATTTCACAGATGTTAAGTATTATTTTCTGAGAATCACAGTCATATATTTATTGAAACTTGCCCTCTGTCTAGAAATATAATTTTAAAAAATATAAATTTATACCTTAATAAATATTGGTTAAAAACTATTCTGTTTAAATCATCATTTAATTTAATATTTGTCCCAAAAGTTTCTATTATTTATTGAAGTTTGTATTCAATTTAGATTATTTTTTTACGTATTTACGTTTTTATAGTTTATAATTTATTATTAGTTGAATATAATAAGTATATAATTTGTTTATTCTATACTTATATTATTCAACTAACCGTTTTTAATAGATTATTTTGATTTGGTTGTTGAATAATGTATCTAAAAAACTTGACATTCTATTTAAACCATGAATTAAAAGTTCAGAATATTCATTTTAAAGTTTTAGTGGATTTGCTTTTGTTACATAGAAGAACACATCCAGAAAATTCTTGTGAAAGCACGTCGCACGGATTACAGAATATTCAATGCATAATTCATGATTTCTTAACGCTTAATTTAAAGGATTATTGCTAAACCGCGTACAAATCGAAACTAGAAAAAAAAACAGTCATTACTTTATTTATATACAAAGTCTTTACATAAAAAAATATTGTAATAAAACATGAAATAAACTATTTTTTACGAAACGAATAATTGGCAGAAGCGTATATGAAATATAAAATGACATTTTCATAAATTTAAATGTCGTCAACTTGAATTGGGATAGAAATGAACATGGAATGTGCAATGCAATGCCGCAGTGTGCAATAACATTTCAAGTCTAATCTCTTGAGACGGTGATGTCATTCGGAGCCAACAATAACTTGATTTTTTATTGGCGTCAATGCGTACTTATACTTTCAAATATCGAAGGTTTCAATGTCGGTTTCGTATTCGTGTTTGGAGACTTTTAAATAAAGTGGGGTAATTGGTCATTTATTTTTAAGCTTTGGTACTTGAAAAAAAAACGACTATTTCAATTTCTTCGATCCCGTTTGAATTCTTAATGGTTCTATCCCATCGTAAAAGTATATATACATATATTTTTGTAAGCACGTAATGAAAATAAAGCCGTTCTAAATTGGGCGTGAGAACGGAGATTCTTGAAATATAACTTTCAATTAAAATTCAACGAAGTGTGTTTCACTGAAAAAAGCAACGAAGTGTAATTTCTCAGCTATTACGAATTCGTCTATAATGACTTCATTTACATGTATTTTATAGGAAGTATGTGTTTTTCGTCATCCAAACTTTCAAATAATGAAATAATGAAATTGTTAGATTTTAGAATGGTTAATATTAATAAACATTTCATCAGTTCATTAATTAATTAAATATCTGTTTTTTTTTAATTAAATATTCAAAAATGTGACTAAGAAGAATAGAATGGGTATTAATAATCCAATGATGATTACTAAACTTCATTGTTTTAAACGAAAGAAGCTTTCTATATACAATTTTATATTGAGTAATTGCTATTTTTTACAAATAAAATGTTACAGAAATAGGTTTTAATTATTACAGTAGAATGGAAACAATAAAAGTTCACAATAGATGAACATTATTATTGGTTTGTTTTATGGTGAAGTAATATTTCTATCAAGGATACTGAATGCAATCATTTTTAAAACCTGGCATTTATATTTCACTTTATTTATATACTCTGTTTTTATTAAATCATATTTGTATTTGGTCAAAAGTTTATTAACAATTAAAATAAAATAATATTCAATAAATAAGTTCGAAGCTGGTAAATAATTCAACTTATAATGAGATAAAAGCATAACCTAATATATATTGTTGATTTTCATTTAGAATCTAGTACAGTTTTCAAATTGTATTTCCAGTTTTTTTGGTTTTGTGTGCATATACCATCAAGTTTAATATTCTTCGAATTGTTCAAATATCTTACTTGATAATTGGTTGTTAAGTTAAATTATTGTACAAGAATTCTGTTCTGTACAAAAGTTAAAACTTGCATGTTTTAGTTGTAATTTCTTCAGGTTTTAAGTAAATTTAGTTCATATAGGTCGAGATTCAACACTTTTATTTCAACATTTTTTTCAATTCTATAAAAGATGACGAAACTATCCAATAGTATTATTTCCTTGTTAGAAAGTAATCGGTTTTCGTTTTTCTCGATTTCCTTGAATTTTCTCAGTAAAAAATCAAAATTTTCTATTTCAAAACAATTATTATTGAATGAGACAAATACAAATTAAAGTACATATGTAAATCCTATAAATTGTATTTTTAGATTTTAGAATAAAATTTCGCAATATCATATTTTTCAATAAATTATACATACCTGTTTATGTATAGTTTAGTAAATTTGTTGAAAAACTCCTTAGATTATTCCTAATCTATTTAGGTTTAAAACATTGTTTTTGTTAAACATAGTTATATTATATTTTTCAATTTAAACAAATATTACCTTAAACTAGTTTACATACAAACATTACAAATTGAGGAATTCTGATAAGACTTTATGATATGTAAAATCGAAAACACGTTGCAAACTTTGTTGCAAGAAAATTTTAAATTAAACCGTGTGCATCGAATTTAATTGTACATGTGATTCATAGTGTTGTTTACAATCATAAGTGTTTGTTACTAAATGGTGAAACAAAAATTGCAACACATCTGCAACAATAACAGAATAAATCATTGAAAATATGCAAATGTTTTTTTCACTACAGTTCTATACATATATTTTAGATATCAACCTATAACACTTTGAGATAATTTACATACAAAAGATTTAAAATAAATATTTTACAAAGCGATTTATTTTTGTAATAGAGATTTACATTATTCTAAATTTATCATATTATATTTTCTAAGCTTAACTTATTGAAATTGATTCATTAAACATAGATTTGGTTTCTAGAATTACTTGATGTTATAAATATAATATTCATATTTAATTGCAATAAAAAATATTAAAGAGATTCTTCAGTTTTTTATTGTTGAATTTGATAATTATTTATTTAAAATTTTATTGTGATTATGTTCTTAAATTATCTTATTAATACTCAATGAAATCATAATTTTTCACTTCAAAAAACAGATTTTTTGCTAAAATTATTTCTCTTGGAATTATTGCTTAGCGAATACTAAAAACGTGATGAATTCATCGATATTCCTATCAGGTAGTAGTAATTATGCCAATTGCAGAGTCCGATCTCATGGTATCATGTAACGGAAATTCTTAAAGTTTTTTTTGGTCATGTAGACGTGTTCAGGTTATTCTTGGGCGCGCAGGTCAGATGCATCATCATTTTGAGACATAAAATGGTGCTATCCCAAGAAATCTGTAAGTTAATAATTACAAGGAAATTCCATTTACAAAAATCTCTTTAATTTTATATAATATAATTATAAAATATAATATGTTAATCATGCTCACAAAATAATGGTTAAAGTGGTATAATTTGAATGAATATTAATTACTGAAATCGATTAAAGTATGAATTTTGTGGTCAATCGTAATTGTAAATAATAGTTTAATTATGATCATACGCTTGAGTTTCCATTTGCTTAGCACGTCTCAATTTAAATCACATTTGTTTCTTTTTTAGATGAAGTAATTTAAGTTAATTGCAAATAGTTAATAGTTAATTTCAATGCATTCATTAATGATGTAGAAATCTCTCAATTGAAATACGTTTTTGTAGAATAATTAAATTGATTTAAGTCAATTATATAAAATTACAGTGTTATGATTAATTATGTAGATGTTATATCTTTTAAATTGGATCGACATTTATTTAATGCATTGCACGTTAAGACAATGTGTCAATCAATCGTGTGTTCAAATCGAATTCAATTGTATTACGCTGACACACTAAGCTACATTTATATAATATTCCCAGTGGACTTGATGCATGTGCAATTACCAGATAATTGCGGTGCAATATTTACACAAGGTTATCATTGTCTATCCGTGAGGATTATCAGAAAACTTTGTTAGTTTCATGTTTTTTTTTATGGGAAAAATTGCAACGATGCATGAATACGGATGAAAACCAACGCGTGCATGCATCCATTTTCGGTGAAGTTATCCTTCATCGTATTGGCTTCTTAATGATCTAAACCAGATGTAAATTTATCTCGGAATGAAAAAAGAGATAAATTAAAAAAAAATACCGACATCATGAGTGTTTGAATTGCATGATTTATGTCTTCGTGTGCATACTAAATTTGTGTTCTAAATATTTATAAATCCTTTTTGGCCCCATGCGGAGAAGGAGGCCTGCAATTATCTAAATGTGTAAGAACCATCAGACACATGCCAAACACTGTACATTTATATAAATAGACCGTTTCAGATATGTTTAAATTACAAAATAAGAAGAACAAAAAAAAACATGTGGAATGAAAGCAGTTCTAAATTCCATCAGCGCTTGTTTGATTCTAAAAATAATAATAAAAAGAAAGTGAATTATTTCTTCAGAAAAATAAAACTACTTTTCTCAATTTCGTACAATGCACGTGAGATGCAATAAATTAATAATTAATACGAAATATTTGTATGCTATATAAGTATGATATTATAAAATCAGAATGTTTTGAATCAATATTTAGTGATTCTAAAAATATAGAATTAAGTAAGCAAAAATGGCGAATTTATGTATTTAAATGTACCTAAGTACTGAAAGATAATTATTTCGTTAAGAAATTATATAATTTTGCGGCCCTTTGCAGCAATGGTAATAATTGTGTTTTTTTCATGTATATTTGCATTATTTTGGTTTATATTTTTTTATGTATTTGTTGCAATAAATTTGTATGTAAGTTCGTTAATACGTAATTTATTATTTACGTAATAAAGTAACGATAAAATATTTCTTTTCAGAAAAAGACGAAAATATAATATGAATGTCTTGATTTGATTTTAAACAATATTTTGTTTTATTATACTATTATTAACGTTTAAAGTATATTTGGCATCACCTTACAATAATCCGATTATTCTGTAGAGTAAATGTAGTTATAAATTTTAGTATTATGAAAATATCTATAATAACTCAAAATAATATCTGAAATTAAATTGAAATAATGAAATGATTCAAAATATATCACTTAGTTTGATGTGCAAATTATGCATTTAAACAAAAGTATAGACATTTTCAATAACATTGTTAAAAATCTTTTAAGAGCGTGTTCTATTTTCTGTTAAATTTTTTAAAATTCTATTAAATATATTAAATTTAAAGTATACGACAACATGAAATATAATAAAATAATTTATTTATTAAGCCCTTCGGGAAATTGTAATAAAGTGAAATATACCTATTTTGTACTTTGTAATTAGACGCAGATTACATAGATTTTATTCAGATATTTTCAATAGATACTTATTTATAGTTGCAATTAATAAACTTACAAAACGCTATTGTTCCATTGTGTAGAAATGCCACATTAATATAATGACTATGGGCTAATTAATTATTTACAAAATAAAGTATTTTCACTTTACGATTGAGTACTAAGTATATGGAATGCAGCCATTTAATAATCAATTATTTGTAAATACCTGACTTCAGTTTCGATTTTTATCGCGTTTGAATGTGTAAGGTGGACGATAAAATCATCGATTGTTCATGCGTGCGAGCGCGAATTCTGAACGTAAAATATTTACGCAATAAATTCTCGGCTTTAATGATAAAATTCGCATTTTACGATACGACATTTACATTTACGTCTAAATCTTTATTATAACATTTCAGTAACGCACACCGTAAAATTTTCTTATATAACACTGTGTTAATAATTGATCATGCATTTTATTATAATATTTATGTACTGGTTTTATGTATTGCAGTTCATCAAGAATAAAATAAATATATATGTAAAAAAATACACCTACACCTCGCATTATGGCCTAAATACGTTCCACGAAACTTGGCCGCAAAGCGAAAAGCCGTATAAGGAATCAATTATTGCGCTTGCGCAAGATTGACAACATGCCGTAAATCGAAAACGTGCTTTAATGGGAAAATTTCAATTTAAAAATGGGAATATTTCACAAATTGTAAGAATATTTTTGCTTAGTACTTTAAGAATAATATAAATATAACGGTGTAAGCTTGCAGGTGGTGTAAATCATTTTTGAAAGGTTGAATCTAGTTGTTTAAATCGTTTCAGTCGTTGGGTTTTAAAGCAGTTGTAAAAGCAAATGTAGATTTATACATACAGAAAAAGGTGTGGTATTCAAGCCTCTCTTGGTACCTGCTACTGTTTCTTTTCATACTTTCTTCTATTGTCTCCATTCGTAGGTACTTATGTATCCTCTTTTTTTTTGTTATATACCATGAAGCTTCAATGATCTTGTTATTCACTCAAAACTTTCGTTATAAAATATTATATTACTTAATAATAAAGTATTATATTTTTTATATATAATATACAATATAAAAGAACAAAATAGTGTGCAAAGTGTGAAATAAAGAAAAAAAATGGGCGGAAAGACCTTTGGTCTATAGTCCTTTGCACCTGTCGTAATAATTCTTTTATCTTTTTCTTGTAATTGTATACATGTTTTATTATTTTGTTAACTTTTATAATAAAAATAATCAATAAATAAAATATAATAAAGAAAAATTTATTGAGAAAGCTAAAGTTTTATTTGGAAAAAATTGAATTAAATGGTAATATAATATTGTATTTCTTTATTATTATTGTATTGTTTGTAGCTTTTATTGCAATACATGTTATTATTATTATATAATTTAACATAGAGATGATTTATTCTTACTTAACTCAATATAACACATTGTTTATGAAATAAATGAACTGTCTGTAAGCTACTTTCTCCAACGACTATATTATTATATAACACTTGATAATCTAGTATAATGTGACTTGCAGATTCTAAAGTAATCGACTTAATTAAAGTCCATACTTCTAATGTTATTTCTTACGATTAAATAAGGTATCATAATTATAAAAAAAGCAGGTGAAAATCTTGTTAAAATGTTAAATTTAAATTATATAAATAAATTATGATTATGTATAGTTGTCAATATAATGATTTATGAATAAAACTCTAAAATATAAATAAGTGCATATAATTGTTATTTCATTTGCATTGTTTTATTTTTACATTAAATAGTTATTTCATCTAATGGGTAATAAACAACTAATCTATGAAAATACATGGATATTTTAGTAGAAAGTCCTTGGTCGATAGCCCTTTGGCCTATTTAGAACTAATAAAATCGTTTATTAATTACATATTAAAAAGATGTAGATATGAATTTAAATATACATTATTATATTATACACATAGATTTTTTTGCACATATAAACTGTTTAAAGAAGGAAAAGTATTATTCTTCAGGCATACATTTTTGATTACGAAAAATGAGCAACGTCTGTTTCCAATTATACTTAAATAGGTGATTATTTGCCAATTATAATTTAAATTGCATTTAGAACTAATAGAATGGAGGTTAAAACCCAAGTTTATTGATGATTAGTTAGAAAATATTCTAAAATAAACATATAATTTAATTACAGATATTAAATATAAACTTGATGAAAAAAAAAGTTTAATAGAAATGATATCAATTAATGCAAATTCATAAGTATTTTTTCCCTAAGAATTTATATTTCCATTTATAGTATCGATTTGTCATGTCATAAGGTTTCCCCAATGACTATTTCAAATCTGCGTCATGAACTCTAAACATATAAGTAACTCAAAAGGATTCATAAATGATGTTGGATAATTTCACAATATAAATTGTATAACTCTGATATAAATGTTCATTGAAAGCATTTCAACAAAAGGCAGCTTCCTGCATTGATAGTAAGCGGAAGATTAAAAAATAAGTTACATTTTATTTATGTATGTTATGCGACATGTATAATATATTCATATTTCTTCCTGTATGTTGCAATTTGCAAATCGTACTCCAAATGTGATCCGCATTCATTATAATACAAAAAGAAAACATTAGCAGTAGCCTTCAACTCTCGCTTAACTTCAAAACAGAAGAAAGGAAAAAAATGATATTAATATTATTAACGTTGCATAATATATGAATTCTAATTGTAAGTTTCGAGTCGTATTAGAAGCAGACGAGAAACAGGAAGCGCCAGTGGAAACAAAGAGCTCAGTGCGCACTTCCGGAAACTGCAACAGTAGTATCAATAATTCATAACTATAGCTTTTAATAATAGCCTAGCAACGTGCCTGTATTAGACAATCGTCTTTGTTTATCTGCAGCCTTTCAGAATCGTGCACACAGAAATCCGTACGTACAGAACAACAACTGCAACAAACGGAACAAAACAAGTAAAGTGCACGTATTGAAACCTTTGCCTTATTAGGTAATGGATGCAATTGCGCATTTATTCAAGGTGATTTAATTATTAATAATTTTAGTACCCTATACAGAACTAATTATTATGTTAGTTGAAGCAGTAACAATCAGGGATTTTGTATTTTATTTTTCATTTGTTAACTTTGAAATCTATTAACTAATTAAGGAAGATTTTTTCTTTGGTCAATTGAGATATTTTAAAAATAAACCGGTTTCTATGAAATTAAAAACCGGTTTTCGAATTTTAGACTAACAAAACCGTAACTACATTCATATATCGTACCACAGTTACCATTATATTACCATTTTAATTTTTTACATCTTAACAAATTCAATACATTTAAGATTTTGCGATCAGCTCACATTTTCGAATGGATTGTACTGTTATTAATGTTATCGGTAATGCTGTGGCCTGATTTACATTAACATTCATTGCAGAAAAAGTGGTATAAGACTAAGTATAAAAAATAAAATAGAATACAACGTCGGCTTAGATGCAGCTATAATTCGCTTCCAGCTACTAGCTTAATCCGCATGCAGTGCATGTAGGATATAAATCAAACTTAAGTATGTTATGAGCCAGTTATATCCGTTCAGTTTGCGGCATTCTTCGGTATCTCTGCAAACATTTTACATCGTAAACATACTCCAGTTCGCTGCTTCCAATCGAAGTTTCATGTTAATTCCAGACCAAAGGAGAGCAATGTTTACTGTTACCCTGATGTCAGTATTACATTTGGAAAACGTCGAGTCACATTAAAGAAGGATGCTTGCTATAATAAATACATATTACTCAAATAGGGTAGGATATGTTCTGTTTTGTCCGGTAACCTTGAAATACATATTTATTTTTTCTTTTTGAATCAAGTTAAATGTTCTGTGATCTCTGATCTTAAAAAACGCAAGTTTTTTACAAAACCACATGACCGTTGTTTCTAGTACCGATAATAACCGGTTTTAGTATATAAATGTATGGGAAAGCTTATGCGACAATGTTGTATCCCTTCTTGTGAAAATATATTTAAAAAACAGGAATTTTCAATAATTTGTGTATCCTTTAAACAAAAAATAAAATGATAGATTTCGTTTGGTTAATTCAAAACCATGAAAATAAAAATTTATCTTTTTTTAAAAATATAATATCTTTCTGAGTGAATTGTCCATTTTATGTAATTTAGATTTATTGCAACAATAATTACAAATTAATTAATACAATAAAAACGAAGAAAAACGAATACAAACAAAATATGAAATAAATGCCATTCCTGCAAAGGCCTATAGACGTAACAAGTGTTACAAACATTACAAAGGGCTATTGACCCCAGTCTTTCCGCTCGAAATATAGATTTTCTTACAAAAAAATACAAATTTCAAAAAATCAAGTGAATTCAATGTAAAATGAAACGGAACATTACAAGAACATTACTACTTGGACATGCCAGCTATTCTAACACAGAATAAGTGTTAGAGTTACAAGTCTTAACTAACATCAACTCCATTTCTTTTACTATATAGTCAATTACAAGTAAATCCTTTTAAAATAACAGTAGTATGTTGTGTACTTTGTTTATGATAATATAAAATAAATAAAAAGAATGTCGATCGAAAAATTCGATGTTAAGTACGTACTTTTAGACATAAATTAATGAGTAATTAAATAGTTATATTGATGAAGAGTTGATTATTGCAAAAAGAAGAATATAATTAGGTTTCATCATAAAAAAAACATGTTACTACTTCGATAAAACGTGTTAATTTATAACAACAGTGTTGCTTATAAAGTGTACTTAACGAAGTCATTTCATTTAACTGCTTATTAGTTTATATTTTCAGAATATATTATACCACTATACATTTACTTGAATCGCTTCATTTATATTTTTTATGTTTATTTTAATTGTTCATTAAATGAATGTTATAGTTTTTAAATAATAAATTATAATTTACTAAATAACATGGTATTTATTGTTAAGAGAAATAAGTGTGATTTATGGATAAATAAATGCAACAAAATGTAATTAAAGTTGCAGATAGACATAATTTTAAGGGTTATGAATGTTGCAGATTAAAAAAAAATACGATAAATAACGAAGAGAATAAATTGCATACCAAGGTTTGAGAATAAGGCCACCTACTTTCATAAAAAAATATTACTTCAATTAGATTCAATTGCAGAGAGCATTTAAACTATGCAATTGTTTTCTTAAAATTATCAACAATAATAGTCTTCACTTCTTGAAGTATTTTCGTACATAATTTGAAATATTTTTCTAGAGAAAGACATAAATTTCAGTTAAAATTATTGAAACCTTTCCCTCGTTTCGGTCCATTACAGAAACGCGTCCGTACGTGAGTTTGACCCACATAAACTGTAGCCTTATCCGGAAACAATAAGAGACAATACGACCTCTCCCAGTATTGTTCTGATGTGCATCATGCAAAACTCGAACCTTTCATGCCGTTTCCATTCTTCATTTTCCTGTACTCTCACATACGGATGCAAAACCAAACAAAATATTGCAAGGAACACGACTTTTATAAGCATCGTAGAAACGCAAGAATGTACTCTTTTTATATACAGCAATTATGGAAGGTGCTTTTCTAGTAATTAGTGATGCATTTTTATCGCTTACAATTAAACTAGTTACTACAAGACATGGACTTGTTAATTAGAAACGAATATTTTTGCACGCATCGAATGCAATAACACTTTCGCTGCAAATATTGCTATTAATATTTAAAAAACATCTTTATTAGCACATAAATAGAAATATAGTATAAACTGTGATTGTTTTTAATAGTTTGGAATATGTTATTTGTACATGATAATAAATAATTCGGTCATTGACTTTTATAAATGAATTTTATATGAATGAAAGTGTATTAATTTAAACATTCGCTAATTATTATTATCAAATAATAAATTACAACTTACATAACTTCAAAGAAATGTGGTTTCTATAGAAAAATGACATCATTATTATTCTATTTAATTCATGCATTCTATACACGAGGTAGCAGTATTTAATTGAAATCGTTTTAATCCAAGTGGAAACAACATCTTGTGAAATTTGAATTGCAGCAATGCAAAACGTGCCGGTATGAAAATAGTAATAAAACAATAATTCACCATTTGCAGGTAATTTGCTAAACTATTTGGAGGAGCGAAAAGAAATGCGCATGTGCCGTTAAATTTTAAACCGACGCTCATGAATGTATTTTACTTTCATATTCACGTTCTATAACTATTTAATATCTCTTGCACCAAGGTTGAATTACATGTGTCGGGTATTAATTATTCATGAGAGTCAATAACAAAATGCTTTAATATGTTTCCTTGTTTGCAGGGTAAGATGGCAAGCCCGGAAGATGTAGGCGCTGAGGGGATTGATTTGCTATGCTGGAACGGGGAAGGAAGTTTGCAAAGATGTGATAGTACTGATAATGTGGAGGCTTTGAACGTGCTTTTGAAGCTGGACGAAGTGTTGAACGAGTGCTTGAAAGAGAGCGGAGATGATAGTGATTGTGAATCTAGATTTAATAATAATAGTGGATTCAGTGACGATTTCGTAACGAAGAATAACGACGGGTACAGGCTGAGCAGGCAAATAAGTTTGGAGGAATTGGAGGGTAGAAACGAATCTTTGAGCGTGGAGGAGTGCCTGAATGATCTGGACGAGTATTTGCGGACTTTCGATGATTCATTTGGAAGCAACACTTCGCTGATGGAGTTCGATTTACCTGGGAGGAATTTGAGTTTGGGAAACAACAGTTTTTCAACCCCGCATCTGCCTTTGATAGGCAACGACCTTGGGTGCGGGGCATTGCAGAAGACACCTTTGTCGTACTGCAATCTGGGTTACATAAGCAACGAATTGAATAAGACGGAAAGTGATACGAGAAGGCCATTGTCTTCGTGCGGGTCACGGGCCGTTGGTCTAACTAGAAACCATGCGTGCAGAGCTACAATTGGAGCAATTAAGTTCAGCGGTGGTGAGGAAAGAGCACCGGTATTGCACCCATCTGGATGTGTCGACAACCCCAGCAGTAACGACCGGACATCCGCGGCAGATGGCGACGAAGCCATCGACTGGAGTTGGTTGAACGAAGTCGAAACCGCCGAAAGAGTTGTCGTCGAAAGTCCACCTGCAGTTGTTGTGGTCGAGGAAGGCATGGCAACGGGAGTCGAAGACGCCAAACGACCCACGTGGTTGCGCAGGTCGATGCGACGCCTTCAACCATTCGCACTACCCTCCAATTCCAGCAGCGACCCTTCGACAGAAGATGCGCCACAAACGTCCGCGATGGATAACCTCGAACCGGAAGACACTCACTTCCTGAATATTACTACGTCAGGCTCTTCAAGACCTATTAGCGCACCATCGAGGATATCTTCTGGACAAGTAACGAGGTCTCGATCCACAGATCGGACCTCCAGAGATCCAACGGGTCGTGCTCGAAGCAGCTCTGCTTCCTCCAGATCACGAAGACCCAGGAGTTTATCGAGCAGCGTTTCTAGTATTCCCTCGAGTGTAGATACAACACCTAGTTACACACCAACACCGGCATCCAATTATAATAACAATCAGGATGAGACCAACAACAACAACCCTAGAAGGTATGTCGCATTTAAATATTTCAACATACAATTACATACCTTTATAATATGCATTAGATAATTAGATACGCAAAAACTTCGCATTACAAATAATTTAAACATGACTTAAATAGCAGATGTGAAATGAATAAATCATTGAAAATCTATTTCGGTATAATACTGAATGTAAATTTCAGTTTGCAATTTACCCTTGGATAAGGTTAATACCCTTACATTAAATTGTACAATTTCCCCTCGCATAACGCTAATGTTTTAAACACAAAAAGCGGTGTCGTAGAAACCGTTAGATTCTAAAATCTTTTTTTTTAAATAATATTTATAAACTTTAAGACCATCCTTTTTAATATGATTTCCGTCATAATAATTTCTTGTAAATCTAATCTTTTATCCAAATCATTACAGATTTCTCCATTTTGTTCATTTGAATATCACAAGAATAAAACTTTCTCGGTTTTTATATACATTTTGTTTGATTGTACGTTCAATCATTTTTCTTCTTTTGTACATACATTTTTGTAAAGAAGTCAATTTTCTTCTCAATGTTGTTCATTACTCATTTGAAATAATGTTTGTATATCACAAAACAATTTAATAATGTATGCTGCTCAACGTACAGATATAGTTATAATGCTTGGCAAAAGTCAATTTACAACTATAAACTCTTTGTACGATAAAAAATTATATTTATACGTATATAATTATATAGTATGTAATTTTATTAATATTAATAAAATATGTATCAAAATGTTACAAATGAACCGCGTTATACGAAGGTTAACTTTAACATTGAAAAGGGTATATTTTATTATTAATTCTTCTTTAATTTTTAACAACATTCAAATAGTGCTTTCTTCATCGCTTAATGCGAAGCTATTAATAACAGATGTACATGAATGATACAATAGTGTATGTGTATGGATTACATACGATTCTTCGAGATATAGATTTATCCATGGTGTATATTTCCGAAGCCATGCACAAAGGCAGGCGGATACCCAACCCTCAAAGGCATTGTTTTCTTTCTACCTCATCTAAAATTACATTTCGGAATAAATGTAATAGACAGAGAAACTGTATATTGTGCACTCAATAGACAATATAAAACGTTTGCGCGTAACTTAATATTTAACCGTACATGCTCTTACAGTAAGAATAGCATTGTTATGTTAAATTCGTTCGGGTCGATATATCGTTGTCGCTGGAAACTCATTTTGCATATATTCAAATTAGTTCAACATTTCGTACGAATACAATTGACCTAATAGCAAATCTACGAACAGGACAGACGAAATAATGAGAAATATTACAAATCCACAAATACATTAACAGAAGTACTAACTACAACTTGTCATCATGCTATCTGATGAGACTGAAATAGTATGTTTTGCTAAATATGTACAGGATGCAAAGAAATGTATGTTTTATACCACGGACAGTTCGGTTAAAACTTTCTTTAGGACTTTATTAAAGTTTATTAAATCGGTCAAATATGATTTATACATATAATTTTATAAAGTTCATATAGTCGAAAACTATTTTCTCCTTTTTCAACTTTTTGCAGACTGTGGTGCCTCCACAGAACTAATGTCAAAGCTTAAACAAAAACAAACATTTATAATCTCAACCTGATATCCAAGTGTTCTATATATTATAATAAACTGTTAAGAGTTGTCGCTGCGACCACAGTAGATATACATACAATATTCACAAAAATGGGACTATGTAAAGGATTGACCGAATATATCTTTCATTTTCATTCGAATGAGATGACAGTTTCATGATAATATCATTTAATTTATCCAAGAATAGCACGTATAGAAAATTTAGTAATACTACTATTTACAAATTAAATCCATTTAATTCCTCTAATCTATTATATCAATATAATTTTTTCTTTAACCTTTCACCTAAATAGTTCTAATGTGAAAGGTTAAAAGAACAAATCTATTTACGTTAAAAAAAACGCGTAAATAATGAAATTGGATATGACAAATAAGTCTATTTTTATTACATTCAGCCGATTTTACAATAAAAGTACTATTTATATGTCTAGTTTTATAAATAGCTAAACAATATTATTGTCTACCGAAATATGTTGCAGCAAATCCTTGACCGTATGACTAATATGACTAATTAAAATTTTACTATGAATGGTTATTGGTAATCCAAGGACTCGTATAAAAATGTTACAAATTTTAAAGCAAAAAAAAAGAATTAGATTAATGATTGTTTAAATGTATCAAATTAAATTTGATACAGATTTTGGGTGACGATAATTGTAATTTGAATAGTATACAATTTCTGAAATTAAGTTTGAATGTTATTGAGAAAAAAACCTACCTAAATTTTATATCGTTTACGTGTAAAATCGAAGTCCTTCACATTTATTTTTTATGGTCTGCACGGAACAAGGTGCGCTAGTCGCATTCAATCATTGTTTTAGCACTTCGCCAAAGAGAAATCCTGTTAATTACAATAACTGGTGTTAGTTAAATCGAGTGATATAGCAAGTAGAAATTACATTCTTTAACATTGCAATTATTAATTTCAATGTAAACGCTTGTTAAAATCCATTTATTATATAGTGTAATAACAATATATTGAATGAAATTATGATTCGTTATTTAATGGTTATAAATTTTGTAGCCTGGTCAAAATTATGTTTTTTGATCAGTAATTATAGCAATGCAAATTTGAAAATATATTACTTAATACACCTATACCTCGCTATGGTATATGGCATTTCACTATAACGGCGCTCTTCAATTAAGGTAAGTTTTTGATTTACGGCCTACTGTTTCGCTATAACGGCAAAAAAAAAACTTTTTCGTTGTCAATATACCTACATATTGCCAATCCTACGCAAGCGCGATAATTGATCCGTTATACGGCTTTTTGCTTTGCAGCCAAGTTTAGTGGAACGTATCTAGGCCGTAAAGCAAAGTATGGGTGTATATTAATTATAATTATAATATATTTTATAAATTAATTATATAATATAAGTGAATAGTAAAGTGGGCGTAATCCCTTTGCGCATTGGAGACCTATTAATAGTATTGTCTTGAGGAACATGGACTCACATGAAATATTAAGATTTCTTCAGTGGGGGCACACATTATATATTTGGTGAATAAATATCTATATAAAATGAAACATTGGTGTTCTAACGAAGTATGTTTTAAAGATATATTTAAATCACAATACGGTGGATTTGCCCTCTGATACTTGAAACGTATTTACGAGTTCACCCCTTACCTTTTGACCCTAATGTATTCCTGTTGTTAGATTTTGATCCTTACAAGATTGTATTGTATTCTGTGAACAATGAGTAACTTTTCTTATAACTTTACAAACTCTTATTATAACTAGAACCAGTACAGTATACAAATTTTCCTTATTCAATTTAAACTTGTTCTTGTTTATTTAGACTTTTTTTTCAAGCTAAGTAATTAATATATTAATAGTATTAAATATGTTGTGTTTATACAAAAATTTGTTCTATGATAAAACAGAAAAGGGATAAAACACAGATTAGCTGTTACCACATGTTCTGTTATTATTTTTGCTTTTCAATTCTAACACGTTTCTTTTTTCCACTTCTACAAATATAATTTAATATAGAATTATATTGCTTATACAAGAATTTATTCTTTCTTTGAACAGAAGTGTTAGTCATGCAAGAGGTTCTAAAAATAAGGGTGGCCTTAATTTGCACCACTGATAAACACGCAAATATTTATATTGACCCTAGACATTAACAGCAGTATATATTTTTTGTCCGTCTACTTTAATCGTGCTTACTCTGTATCGATCAAGCACAAAGAAAAAAGGGTAAAACATGAAGTAGTTAATAAATACTTTAGATTACGAACCTTCATCCAATTAGTAAAACGTAATTAAATTCAGTTCTTTTTTCTTCAAATTAATTAATGTTGTACAAGCAATTATTATTTAATTATCGAAGAATTTGTTGTAATATATTGCCATAATTAAATTATAAATCATTTTCATTTAAGGATTTTCTATTAGTATATATTAATTATATATATTAACTTGAATTGATTATATTTATTATACATTTACATTCATTTAATAAAATTATTTAATTATGAAAAATGTTGTTAAAACATAGACACATGCATTTACTTTTATTACTTAAAGTGTATATTTATTTCAAAATTGTATACATGTCGATGTTTATAATAATAATAATAGTAATAGTAATTTAATATAAAAATGCATAAATATGTCATAGATCAATAGTTCAAATAAATATTCTCTTGCATTTTTTCTTTAATTTTAAACATTATGGTCAGTACTGTAACAGTTAATTAACTTCATAATGATTATATAAATAATATTATATAATTTTTCGGCCAATAAGTATACAAAACAAATTAAACATTCTAAATAAACATAATAAATAAAATACATAATTCTAAATAAATAAAAAAATAACTAAGGGCTGGTTCAAGGGCTATCGATCATTGGTCTTTTCGCCCATGAATATCAACAATGAAAGTACAATCTATTAACTATAGAAAAACAATAGATAAACTAAATGAAAAAATGCTGTATTAATTATATAAGAAAAAAAACTATATATATAAAAGGAAAAAACAAACAGCCTCTGGGAAAGGGAAACTACATAATTATAGGGGCAATAGATACTGGTATAGGGTAAGTGGATTTAGAGTGATACTTTTCTTTTGAGATGAATTTAAAGGAAAGGGGTATCTATCGAGGACTGGAACAATTTTTGTTTAGGATTAGAGGAAATATATTTATTTTAACAGTTAATGAATATACTTTGCATTAAACAAAATATTTTTCTTTTTAATGGAATCTTACTTTTTGTCTTCGAGATTCACATCAGTATTTACAAGGCTTGTAAAAATATGATAAATAATTAATTCTGTACTCATACGGTTTAAAATATTCTTAATGTATACTCATTGAAAGTGTTCATACTTGTACCGTTCTCTAACATTTTTGTTTTGTTTTATTTAAGACGATGATGTCTTCACCGTTTTTTTCTTCTGAGAAATGAAAGTTCATTAATATTTTAATTACATCAGATTATGATCTTAAATTATCTATTTTAACGTTTTTTTAAATACTGTTATTTTTAATTATTTAAGAAATATTCTTTTTTTTACAAATTATTCGTATAATGATATAAATAATTATATCATATCATAGTGTACTCATATAATTACAAAACATACATAATTTCATTGTTACGTAACTATTTTTTTTAGAGTTTTCCTTGGTAATATCGATAATTAAAAAAAAAACAAATAGAAAAGTTTGATCTATTTTTTTTATAGTGATGCACTGCCTTAGAATGATTATAATTTAATTTGTTTTTATGAAAATATATTTAAAGATAATATTAATAGTTACTTTTATAACTTATATACCATTTTTTTAAATATCAGTTTCTCTTAAGCAAACAGGTTTGAAAATAGTTTCCTAAAGTAAACGCAACAAAAATACCGCAAAATTGCTTTAAATATTAAACAATAGTTATATTACTGTATTATGTACAAGAAAATCAACATAGAAGATATGATTCCATATTGTATATGTTGCACGTCGTATGCGATGGTTTAAAAAGAAAAGAAAATTTATTATTGTCCCAATTATAATATGTTTTAATTAAGTATGGTATTTTAGTAATTTCCTATTATTCCATATTAAATTTCATAGTTCCTCTTTTGGCAACTGATAGGATACCGGTTGCTAAAAGCCAGTGCATTTACAAGGGAGTGACTAGAAAGATGTGTAAAACATATTACATTTAGTAAAATTTATCTTGTTAAATATTTAAGTTATATAAATAAGTCAACAATTCATGTGATCATGTAGTTGGTAATTATCATATAGTACATACGAATGATGGTAAGAGTGACGTGGTAACTGAATTTGACTCATACTTCAAAAAATGAGTGCAAAAAATATGATCTCCAAGGAAAATATATGATTAACTTTTTAAATATTTATTATAAATACAAAAATATCAAATATACAAAATATATAGATTAACAGCTAAGAACAATATTAAGGTAATCATGTATTAATTGTCTAGTAGACACCAATGATAATAGGGTTGTTTGAGTAACTGAGAATATTAATGTATAAATCTATTACACTTAGGAAAGTTAATTAAATTTTTAATAATATTTTTTATTATACATTTACAAAGTATCTAACTTATGGATTTGTTTATTAATATTGATTATAACTGCTAATGACAAGAGCACAAATATTTATAGTAAATACTTGGCATCTAATGGTAAAGACTTGTTCATTAGTTAATATTCAATGAGACTTCTCAAATATAAGCTATATTTCAATGCCAATATAATAGTACAAAATTTGCTATTACTCAAGTACTATAGTCGACCAACCTATATATAAGCCATGTATGTTGCATAACTTTTTTGAGTTGACAATAACACTTATTTTCACTTTGTCTTATTAGGTTACAAATATTCACCTTGATAAAAATATCTATTTGATTTTTCACTTCACATCTGAAAAGTGATCATTCTATGGACCATTTTGTTTTATATTGTAATATTTTTGATACAAGTTAAATCTATTAAGGTACATGTATTGATTAAAATACCATATTATTTTCTTACGTTGGTCATTTAAGATTTTAAACTTTAAATGTTAACTATGCATTTATAAACTACAACTGGATTAACCCAAGCAACTAACATCTGACATAATGGATGCTTTTTTCTCGTTGTTTGTTGGCATTTCCCACTAATATTGATATTCGACGAGGTCGTATAAATAGTAATCCATTATAACACCGTGCGATAATTATTTCCTCAATGAGTCGTCATCAATCAACTAAAGAAATAATCCAGAACACAATAACCATTATACTTTCCTTTTTACGAATCCCTGGTTCCCATACCGTCTGGCAGCGTTACGTAAACGGATGGAATCTGGGTCGAGCACTAATAACTAGTAAATGATCACCCAAAAAAATCGAAAGAAAAATGGCAGAAGGTGAAATCTGCGCGTTATTAGATGTGCCACGTGGAAAGTACGGCACGGCTAAGTGGGCCGGAAACACAGGCCGGTGATTACGGAAGTCAACCAAGTGGAGCAAATTCGGATTTTGCCTGCCCTGCACACGTTCGTACATTTTATTCTTTAACTTTTCTTGCGTAACGCATTCAAGTCAAAGTGAAACATTAACATCTTAATCATGATGAAAGTTATTATTAGCATAAAAATTAACAGACAAATTCAATTAATCGTTTTTCTTCGGCTTGCAAGGAGGTTTTTTATGCTCCTGATCTGGTACATGTTCATGCTCCTGTTCATGTTCGTGATTTTTTTCTTCATTTCCTTCAATTACTTCGAAATCTTCAACGTCATGAGCATCCTCGCCATGTTCATCAGCATGTTTAGGGTGAGAGTCTTCTTTGGTTGGTGGTGCTTCAACAGGTGGCGGTATAACTTCGTGATGTTCCTGTGGAGGAGGTGCAGCCTTTGGTGCCTCTGGAGTTGAAAGGTAGCGCGTGTAATCAATCGGTGGTTCAGCCAATGCTGCTAACATGGCAATATCCTTTGCCGAGCTAATGCTATTCTGAATTGCAAGTTGTTCATCGCGGATCTTCTTCTTCTTCAAATACGCTTCCCTTATTTTCACCTCCCTCTTTGCGAGTTTCCTTTGTCTCTTCGAACCACTATGTATGCCCCATAAAAGCAAAGTCCATCTGGCTAACTGAAACTCTAAAATAGATAAATTGTTCATTATTTATTATTTATATCGTACCTTAATTACTGGATTCACATTTAACGGGGGTGGAAGCGCCGCCATTGTTTTGACAATTCAACAAAAAAATATGACATTTTGCATTTGTTTGTCAAAGGCACCAACTTAGTAATCTAATAAAACAAAAATAATCAAATTAAAAAATTACATTGAAAAAAATTAAGCAATTAATTTGAATAGAGTATCAGTCTAAAATATACTAATTGTTCATAATTTATTATTAGTAGTTTAATTCCTACATTAATAATTGAGGGAGTCGTTGTCAAAATTGACAATTGTCAAAAAATTATTACATTGCATTTGTTTTTAAAGTTACCAACTTAATAATTCCTCGCCGATTCCCGATATGAAATACATCACAAGGTTTTTGTGATCCTAACAGTCATCAACGACTATTTGTCTATGGGCTACGATTCTAAATAAGTGTCTGCAGTGATGGGTGATTTGATGAATAACCGAATGGACAGATTGTAAATGTCGTAGCACAGAGACACACGCCAAAAAATCTGATGTAAAAAGGAAAGAAAGAATACTTACAATTTATATAAATGTAGATAATGTATGAACATTTTCATAGAGATTTAAAACATGATGTCACGATTCAATGACGCATGATATTTTTTAAATGTCAAATCATGTCATATTTATTAATTAATATAAGTTTGATGTAGTCATCATTCATATATAGATATTTATCGTAGATTATTGTTTTATAAAGTTTGACTATGGATGATAAAACATTCTATGGAAGGGAATACTATGATCTCTTATGAGTATTACATTCTTCTGAGAATTTTAAAGGTTTTTTTTAATTCACTTGATATTTATATTTATTATTTTACTTCGCTATTCTCAGTAAGGAAAACTAAAAATTTGTTGACCAGAAATACATAATAATATATTTTTCGGGCACAAAGCTCTATGGATTATAGCCCTTTGGAGCATTGGTAATAATTATGTTTTTTTTCTCTTATAATTATATAAATGTTGCATTATTTTGCTCACTGTTAGAATAAAAATAATTAATAATAACATAATAATATAAATAACTAAACCACAAAATTAAATAACATTATAATTCCTAAAAACATCGAACTTGAGTATTGTATATAAAATTATAACTGAAAATATGAATATATTGTTTTCTCATACATTTATATTAGAGTATTACATTTTATTTATTCACAAATTTTGGCCAGAAATAGTTAGGTTTGTGTCTAGTTTGGGGTTAATTAGACACAAACCGAAGTATTTCTGGCCAATTTACTATTATTGTTATTAGCATAATTTCTGTCAATATAAATTAGTTTTAGCAAAATATTTTCTTCTTTATTTTCAGATAGATGTTTAAATTTTGTTAAAAACTATTGTAATTAATTAAATATATAATTATTGTTTCAATTTTTATTAAAAAACATTTAAAATAATATATTATCATTTACCGGTTGATGGGAAACATATTTTAAATACTTTTATGTTAATACCCACAATATGACTTACTATTAATAAAGTTATTGAAATAGTTTCTAATTAAGCTAATTACAAGTTGGTAAACGATTAGTTTATTTCAATGGTAATTAGTCGCTGCATTATGCAACGTAATTTAGAGTCGTTATGAGGAATACGATACGTGTCATCTATATACGTTATATGTACCCTGAGGAAATTACTGTTTATTCATTTATTTGTTTGATCTTACGACATGAGTGCACATATTATGTGCATACTACACGTTGAAAACTACACACTTATCAAAGGATATACGCCACTTAGTTTCAGCTATTTCAGCCATAACCTTAAAAGAAAATAGGTACGCGGAAAACAACAGGATGATAATGTTAATTGAACTTCAATGACTGAAGAAATAGAAGTATAATAATAAAACGAAACGTAAAAGAATAGCCACAAAAGGAAAACTAACGTTAATTGAAATCTGCAACACGCATTTCCTCCTTGTACATACTCCGTTTCTTTGCGTTTCCGAGATAGTGAATTAGCATTAGCTGGAGGTAAATACACAAAAACCTGGATAGAAGTTGTTACACATGCATCAGACATTTTCGATCTGGTTTTATGCGATCGTCCTTTACTCACCATTCAAGGAAAATGGTTTTCGCAAATCCCTTTCTAATATACATTGCGGCGTTGCACTGTTAAATACGTGCATTTGCCACGTACGGTTTTCTACTTGAATAAATTGGAAAAGTTAAATATTTATAAAATATTTATAATGTATGAGTTTTCGGTTTATTACTTCTATCGATAAATTAATGCTCTCTCATGTGTACGGAGTAATTGCTAGTTCAAGCGTTAACGTTACATATACTGATTCCAAAGAAATTACTGCAAGCGCACGAGCTTTGACTTATGTAACCGATTCTAAGGTGCGCAACGTAATTTTTATGTAAATGCTAAAAGTTCAAAGATCACTTTATGTCAGATTGACAGATTCAATCTTATCCAATCCATTCCATACTCGCAATTGCACGAGAAATTCGCGTAAAGTTATATAATCAGGATTTTTAATGCAATACAAAAGCAGTATAATGCAGTACCAAATTTTCTAATTAGATATATTTTACCTAAATGCTTTTTATATTATTATTTAATATAGTTCTATTAGAAAGAATAATTCATGTGATTTTTAATTCATTATGATACGCTAAAGTGCGTATAATTTATAATTGAGTAATTGCGGTTTTTTTTTCATAATTTGTTATTATTGATATTAATTGCATATTCAAAGAAAATATGTAAAATTTTCAAATATGTATTAAAGTCTCATTGAAATTCAGTGAAAACACGAAAAGTACTTTTCTTTGTACTGTGTTTACATTTCTTAAGAAATCGCTTTCTTTTCTGACTTCTTTGTTATTTACTTTATTTTTTGACATGTGTCTAATAAAATTAGTTACGAAGTCGTAAGTTTAACTGTAAACTATATCTACTGCATATCTTCATAATAATTTAATAGTAAATATCAATTACAAACTCATAATGAAATATATTTTTTTTATATATTTAAATAAGAAATATTTGCTTTTTAAATTAAATTCAGGATTTAAATTATTTATGAATTATCGATTATATTATAATTTAAAATTCTACCTCTATTATTTTTATTAAATTTGAATTAATTATACTAAGTTTAACTATAAGTATTCCTTTAATTAAATATATTTTAAAAAGGTTTTTTTTTGTGAGAAATAAGATAAAATAATTGCAAGTGGAGTGTTTTTAAATTTCAATTTAGAATAGTGAAAGGTTAGTCAGTTATTTTTCATCGATGTTATGAGAAACAACTATCACATCAAAGGATTTTATGATTTAAAATCTATATTTTATCGTTTATAATGTAAGGATTGTAGGTAATATCTAAATATTGTATGTACTTTAGAATTTATTCATAAAAATTGGAATGGTTTAAAAAAATATAAACAGAGGTGAGATTATTTATCCGCAGTTCTGATGTTACATGCGGCTCTTTTGATGAGAAATTGCGGCTCCCTTCTAGCTATTGAACATACATACGTAAACAACGAAAATATCTTAAGAATACCTCTTTTCTCTAAATAGGTTACACAGTTCAATATTAAACTAGTTATTCAAATAACATAATTGTAAAATATTGTACAAAATATATTATAAATAAATAATTAGAGATATATATATATGGACTGGTGAATTATGCACTATTTAAACCAGCGTTTTCCAAACTGGGAGTCGCGGACTAGTCTAAAGGGAGCCACGAAAATTAGTCACAGCGAACAATTTTCCAAATTACTGCTAAAATTGTATTATTTTATTAAATGGATTAGGGGAGGGGAGGCGCCAACGGGTTAAATATTTTTATGGGAGGTGTAGTAACATCAAGTTTGAAAACCGCTGATTTAGACGGATTAAAAGGCTTCAATAGTAATTGAATCATCTTTGTGATTAAATAGCAAAATATTCTTAAATTCTAATGTATATGTGCCCTGATTCAAAAAATAATGATAAGTTGACATCAAGGGCTTAAGGATATGGGCCTTGATTAAATAATTCCCAGGCTTTCTGCGCTTGTACGGAAATCTAATACTGTGCATAAGTGAACTAATATATTTGAATTTTAAGAAGAAAACTTCTTGGAAGTAAGTTTAGCATGCTTAAAAAATATCATTGAAACAATATATTAACACTTTTACGTCAATATGTATTGTTTTTCAAGCCTGCGCGTCATTGCAATAAAGACCATCGTTCCAAATTGTTAACCTTCAACAATGCAGAATCAAAGATTTAATGTTATTCTTTGTAATTAATATTTAATCTAAGATTTTAAAAAGTAATTAGTTAGTAGTATATTGTGAGAACAACAGTGCAACACAGTGATCTTTTATACATTTTGGAGTAAGAGTTTATTGTTTATTAATAAGTTCACGTCTATATTTTGTTAAGTTTTTTTTATTTGTATACTAAGTATGCACCCACTCTGCGCAGCTCATTAGCATTAAAAAGGAAAACACTGATAAAAAGGGAAATAAATAAGCCATATCCGTCTACATTCATGAGCCAGTTCGTGAAGGTGTTGCATTTTTTAAAAACAGTATCTGTCAAGTTTACAAAACGAAAATATTGAAGTTTTACAGAAATGTATGATTACGAGGTGTTTTATAATCTACGACCCATGCGCTTTCATGGAGTTTATCATCCATTGCTTCAAGGTCGGTTTTTAAGGTAATTTTATAAATATTACTAAAAACATAGATATATCATTAATGAAAAATTAATTGAAACATGAAAAAATTAGTCACAATGTGTACTAATTTTGTTGTGAATTCTAAAATATTAACAACATTTAATTTTTATAATTGTAAGTTTTTTTGGTATTCTTAAAGATTAAAAAAACATATGAATGCACAGTCTATCAGGAAATTACAAATCAATAAATTATATATATAGATATATATATAACTGTTATGTAATGAAATTTTTAGAAGTACTTTTTTACTGTTGATATCGTGATTTTATAATATAATAACAAAGAGAATGTTACGAATACTACAAAATATACTTCGTGTAGTCCGAATAATAAGTTTCGCCAATACCCTGGACTTTTGGAAGCAGATAAATAAGAAAATAGGTTGATAGCCCTTTGGTCGCTTGTTGGTGAATAATTAAGATCATTATTATTCCAGGAAGTAAAAACCACACAACTGTATAAGATAGTTGATCATGGAAACAGATCATTTCTGTATATAAGAAATTGTGCAATATTTTTATATTTTGTACAAATTTTTGGTTTGTGAAATGTTTGCTTCCTTTTTACCTTAAACCACAAACAAATATGTTGAGAAACGCTGCTATAGATTATCGTGAATTCTTATTAATGTAAAACTAAAGTTTGAAACATGTGTATGTGTCATACCATGTTTAGTATAAGTAAAGTATGAGTAATTGATATACAAAATTATGATATTCATTATGATAATGAGAATTGGGTAATTCTTAAAGATTAATTTTAAAACTTAATAGTTTTATTTATTTATTAAGACATTCAAGTGACTGTGGTGAGAATTTGTGAATGAATAAAGTTATTCTGATGTGTCTTTATTTTTCATTATAAAATATTTATTTGTTTGATATATAATTATATTTGACTATGGTCAATAGCCCTTTAGAACAGTTGTTTTTTAATTTAATTGATTTTGTTTTTTTATATGTTTGTGTGACATTTACAATAAATATGAATGTGTTTTTCACACATTACTTTATTATTTATAAATATTACTAATAAGTAGTAATATTAAGGGTACATTGTAGTTATGAGAAGTTGCTGTTAGTAGTTGTTAGGTCACCGATCTGAATGGTAACGGTTACGCTGTGTTTCCTTCTCTTCTGGGGCAACCAGCCGGAGCCGGTGATCTTCAAGTTCTTGGCGATGACACTATACTAGACCGTCCGAACCGGTGAACATCAAGTGCGCAAACTATTCCTACTAAGAACATACAGTGAATACATTTTTTTATTCCTATAAACGCTTCGAAGGCCGTACAAATTGGATTCTTTCATATACTATATGTAAGTTAACTAAGAATTCAAATCAAGTTCAATGCTTCAAATAATTTATTCAACATATAACTCGCTCGATAAACAGACTTTACATGCATTTTGTGTCCGTATAATATTTAAAACGAAAAGCATACGAGTAAGAACACATATGTATTTAAAGCCGCATTAAGTATTTTCGTTATTTTGATTATATACGTGGTTCGACACGCAATTCCGTGTGATAAGAGCAACAAAAATGTATTGATTACTACTGGCCAATGTTTGTATTCCTATTGCCCGAACAACGTGCAAAATTAATATTCTAAACATGCCACTTTTTTTCTCTCTCCTGTAATTGTTTCCAGGTAATTCAAAAAAAAAATCTTCGTGCTCTGCCAATCGGAAAGTTCGGAAAGTTCAATCTCGATTAAGTTTTAGAAGTTGATGAAAGTAGTTTTTATTTTTACTTTGCTGCGTTTTAATTAACAGTATAATCACTTAAACAACGTCCTAATTAGCCGCAACGAAAAAAAAAACAACGTTTTACTGAATTGAGTACGTTCAATGACTAAGCGAAGGTTTTGCAATATGCAAATTGCATCCTTAAATAAATGCGTTGTACGATTTACGAAAAAGTCAACTGAAAGTTTTTTTAAATTATAAATAAAAGGAATCTTAGAAATAAATACGAATACTTGAAATAATATCATTTCAGGGCAGAGATACCTTTGGTCTATAGCCCTTTTGCTGCAATATTATTTCATTTCTTTGTAATTCCATTATTTTTAGTTTGTATTTTTTTTCTTGTAGTTGTTGCAATAATAATAATTATATCATTGCATATAATTCCATAATGTAATTAATATAACTATCCAATTTATATAACATGTAATTTAACAATCGGATATTCAGACGTGTCAGGGAACTCCGTAATTTGTGTTTCGCGAAAAAAAAAATGCTAAAAATTTCCGTTATACTTCTACCAACATCAAAGTACTTTTTCCTTAACGTTCTTACATTAATTATATATGCTTTTTGATGTAACTGTATCCTATTGAATAAAAAAGAAATACAGTACAAGGTCAAGCAGAAGTAAGATAATTAAGACACCTAGTCCATTTTTTATTGAACGTCCGTTTTCGGTAACCTATCGATTATCGTTTGAATTATACTACTATATTTTACTGTACATTAACAAAGTATACGTTTATTGATTTTCTTATAGTTAATTAAAGTAATTATGTGTTTTTTTTAAATTTATGTTTATTTATTTTACTTTAACGAGAAATGTCTTAAAAGAAAAATTATAACAGTAAACAATTTTCATTTTTAAGGTAATCAAAAACTAAATATTTGAATTAAAAAACAGTGCTGAAAAAATAACTTTGCAATTGATAATATCTTATTTCATTTTATTGTTAAATTATAAAAAAGAAATGTTTCATAAATCTATTGATAATTATTGAATTATTAATGATTATAAAAAAGTCTGCATGTATAAATTACATACGAAGTAAGTAATATGTGTTCATTCATAATTTGAAGTTATGAAACACTAATATACCGGAATGGAATATTTATTAGACAATGTGTTATATCGATAAACCTAAACACATTTATATGTGTATCCTATCGAAAACAATATAAGAATGACCATATTACGTGACTAAATGAGTATACACAAAATTGTTCCACTTCGGAAGGAGAAACAAGCAAATTAATACCAAATAGTTACAAAACGACATCTCTTTATGATTCTTTAACGACTCTGAGAAATGTTTGCGCGTATTTCAGAAACGAAATTTCGACTATTGTTATTGAAGTGACAACAATTTAAGTGAGAGTTTCCATCTATTGTACTTCTAAGATTTCAATGGGCCATTAAGTGTGGAAAATTCAAAGAAATTGAAAAAAAAACGCACAATTATGCAATATATTTAATTTCATAATATTATGTATAATATACTCGAAACAAACATTTTATTTATAATTATATCATTACAATGCAACATAACTGTAATAAATTGAACAGAAAGTTCAATTTGTCTTCAATTTAAAAATACTTTATTGTTCATTTATTAAATATTTTTATTTGTAAATAAGAACAATCCAAATCTATTGAAGTAAGTCACCATAATATGACATAGATATTATACAGTTATTATTTGTGAATTTCTAAAATGAAATATGCTGGTAGTAGAATACATATTTAATGTGAAATTGTATTTTTTTTTCAGATCATGTGAGAGAGTCCAGCGTACAAGTAGCATCGAAATGCCAGAGGTTGAGAGTCCTTTAGGACAGTGGCCCCATAGTTTGAGTTCGACATTAGCCTATGTGGGTTGCACTTTGGGAATTTTCAATATTTCGCGTTTTGCAACGCTGTCAATCCACTTCGGGGCGAATTTCATTTTCCAGTTCCTCATAGTCAGTCTATTCGTCGGATTGCCACTGTTTACCCTACAGTTATGCCTGGGTCAACAGCTCGGATCGGGTGTCATAGACATGTGGAAGATTTCGCCGATGTTCCAAGGCGTAGGCGTTTCTCTACTATTTTTCAATATCCTGAACGGCGTCTACAGCATCATCGGCGTCAGTTGGATGTTCGTATACTTTAGAGACTCCTTCATCACAAAATTCGAACGATACAGATGGGCCGAGCCCGTAAATTTCTACAGAAATGGTAATTGCAACTGTCTACTATTAATGCATAATTTATAATTTCCATGATTTCTTGCAGCGAATTCGCATTTATTACTGAACGGTACATACAAATTATCGGAGACCGTTCCGGATTATTTATCGGGGATCGTTCTTCAGAGACACTATTTGGCATCTGGCAATCCGACTGGAACGATAAAATTCCAACCGGCTTTCAACCTTGCGGTTGTATGGATGATTGTTTTCGTTTCTCTCAGCAAGGGATTACGATCATATGGCAAAGTGATATACGTCTTTACTCTGCTTCCGATCTTCGGAATGTTTGTCCTTGCTGCAAAACTTCTTGGAATGATGCCGCCGGACTTGATGAATATCATCTTTCCAGAAACTTCCTGGAACGAATTTTTCGTAAACTCGAAGGTGCGTGTATCAATGTACCTCTGTGTAATGGTTTTAATGATGGGCAATATTATGATTTCAGAGTTGGATGGCTGCGTGTCAGGAAGTGTTCTTAACTTGGGGTCTTCTGGGTGCTGCCATCATGCAAATAGCGTCGCACAACAAGAATAAACACCTGTTACAACGGGATTCTAGTCTTATAGCTGTTATAACTATAACAATTTTATTGTTAGTCGCATTTCTAGCCAATACATGTGTTCAAATACTCAAAGCAAACGGTTACACGTATCATCCGGATTCTTTTGGTAAGTTTGAGTTAAAATCCAGAAAGATTTATACATTAATTCCGTATACGATTCTACAGAAGGGATAAACACGTATACATTCCTGAGACACGCCAAGGATCCATTACCACCTAACTTAGCCGCCACTCCAGTTAAATATATGGTGCATAACTCTTTTATCGTTGGGGACAGAGTAACGAGACCCGGAGTAGATCCTTCTGTGGAAAGTGGATATCAGGTAATTTACAAATAATTGCATATATTGGCCTCAATTATGACTAAAATTTCTATAGTCATTAATAACTCTTGTGAGTAAATTGTGTACTTCATTAGGATATAATTACAGATTTTATTACGTAATTGAAGACAACCTAAGGACTATCAATCTTATAAATCTTTACACTTATATGACCTACATTGATTACTGTATTAGTGGTCTAATCTAGGTACCTATAAATATTCGCGAATGACGTATATGGTGACCATATGGTATCAGATGGTTAAACATGAAGTAACAGTAGATCGAGACGAGAATTACAAATAAACTAAATATTATTAATGATATTATTTCTTGACTTATAATAACTAGCATCAAAAGCATCTTTCTTCAGGCTTCGTTTAATATGAGCATACCTATCTATATTTATATTATTTATATTATGATCAATATTCAAACATATTGAATACTGTTACCTTTTTTTATAAAAGCAAAATTAAATAAATGTATTATCTAATTTTTTAAAATATATTTCCAGGTGTTACGTTTTGCAACAGAATTGATTCCAGCTACTTTCGCGATTTTGGGTGCTGAAAAAATTTCTCCATTTTGGACTGTTCTATTCTACTTCATTCTGATTCTGTTCGGAATTGCACAACAACTGGCTATTTGGCACTGCGTTATTACCGGGATTATGGCTATTAAGGCGAAAGTACTTAAATCGTGGGAGACCACCATAACTTTCTTCAGCTGCGCTTGTGGGTTTGTGCTTGGCCTACCTATGACCACAGAGGTAATAAAATCGGATTACCATATATATTACATTATTTTAATAATCTTTTCATTTCAGTTTGGTATATACGTTGTTTATTTCCTGGATTTAACAGTTGGTGGTGTTTGGTGGCTGATTCTGATAATCCTACTACAGATATTAGCTGTTTTCATGGTGCGTGGTCGTCCGTATAGCGGAGATACTATAGTCACTGCCATATTCAACTCGAATACCGCAAGCTGTCTATTGGGATGGGCTCCTGCTTTGCTCTCGTTTACTTGGAATGTGATTTTACCTGTCATTCTAATGGTAACTATTAAATTTTAGTAAACAAAACCAATAGAACTAAGGAATCTGTGTTATAGGTTTGGTGTATAACATTCTTCAAGAATGGTAACTTCCGAGAACTTTTTGTTTGGCACCATGGTTTGGCTTTGGAATATTGGCCACTTTGGGCTCGTCAAATTGGTTCTCTTCTGCAGCTACTTCCCATCCTGGCAGTTCCCTTTATAGCCGTCATTCAGAGCTACAGATATTTGAATAACGGTCCGAACGATATCTTAGAAGTAAGTAATTGATTCATTGTTGCTCCAATCCTGTGATTTAATTTGAAATGTTTACTTTGATATTGCTTTCTTAATTGAGGATTACGAGCAAGACCATTATGTTAGTATTAACGATTTCCGTTTTGTTAGGGCATATTTCATAGATGTTAATTTCACAGCGCATCCAGTTGTTGTATCGACCACCTCTTGGAGAGCACATGGATGACATTGCTATTCAGGAAGCAGCGGCGGCATCTCTCAACAACAATGGTAACAGCAATATAGGATCTATCCCAGCCGAAGATCCTCCCCCAAAATATACACCTCCACCATCTTATACAACAGCAACAGGGGCAAGGATTGCAAAGCTCTTGAGGCAAAGTATAAGGCGTAGTGTGAGGAGGATTGCAAATGCTTTGGGTGAGAGCAGTGGTTCTAGGATGAGGCCGACGACGAGTTCACAAGTTGAGAGCCAACAGCCGCCGCCGCCAGATTACAATGATGTACTTGTTGAAATGAATCAGAACCAACGAGATGTTGCAATTACTGTACCTGATGCGTGCCCAAGTACGCTCCAAAGAGAACTGGCCACTATAGCCACATCCAGTACGGGTCTTACAGCCGCCGATGTAGCTTGTATTCTTCGCAGCAGCTTCCGTCGAAGCACAGTTCGCCGCCCTTTAACAAACGACCAAACTCTAAGTTCGCTAAGTGCAGAGAATCTGGTTGACTCTGCAGCACCGATCGGAGAAACTTCATTGGTACTTAACTTAGGAGACAATAAAGATAATAACGTTTCATCTGTGATATAGTTCCTAAGTTATCTTTACTTATGTAACCAAAAGAACTATAAATAGACTTCTATTTATTTCTTATATTTATGTACATATATATTGTAAACCATATGTTAAGTGCTTTATATTCATTCTTTATTCCTAATGTTATGTGTATATACTTTTTTAAAGAACTGATTTTATAAATAATAAATCACTCATAAATCTATTCTATTTAATCATTTTCTCATGTAATTTATTATTATTGATGTTTAATATTGTATGTTACGTTCAAATGTCGTATGACACAATTAACTGAAACCAGTTTAAATATATATATATATATATAAAGATAGAACAATTGTCAGAGGTAGATCATTCTCAAGAAGAATATTATATTCTTGCAATACAGTACAGAAGCAATGCATTCTCTTATATTTGAAAGTTTAAAGCAGTTGGACATATGCAACCAAATATACGCTTAGCTTTTTTAATATACTAATAGTAGTAAATAACAAGTATTGGCATTGTTTGATGATAAGTATAAATTAGTTAATATGGTATTTAAATATATTTTAAAACTTATGTAATAAATCCAAATTAAATTACCTATAGAGGCCCACTAAAATAGAGAGTATTTATGATTCAAATATGTATAAGTATCCTCAATACAAGTCTACATTAATTAGCAAAGGAAATATACTAAATATGGAAACATCCGAAGATCATCCGTACCACATTCTAATTTGCAAATAATTTGAAGTGCCAAACGTATTTTAGTTAATAGCACGGATCACTTAGCTGATATGAAACTATCACTGAAATAACAAAACGTATTACACGAACACCCGCAAAATTTAATGCTTCACTTAATCAATTTTACACGATTCGTAAAAAATGTTCTGAAATAACAGAAGGAAAATGGATTTACAATTTCAATGGGATCCACATTTTACTCAACGATGAGCATTTGCCCACCTCTTATAGAGTGATACCTTTTTATACGTCTGCTTTAGAATACGTCTAATAAATACAACATTATTATAATATAAAATTATACAATGTCACTCTTTAGAGTTAATTTAGTATTAAAGAGAGTTTGAATGATATAATATTATTTATTGGCCAGTTATAAAAACAAAATATAAAGTAAACTTAAATAAAATAATAATAGAAAGGTTGGAAAAGGGTTATTGACCATGGGTCTTTTCGCCCATTATATACAATGGAGAAACTAAAGGAACACTATTGTTTACCGATTACATAAGAAGGAGAGAAAAAATCATTATACAAAAAACTGCATCTGGGAAAGAACATAATTATAGGGAAAATAGATACTGATATAGGGTCCCAGACTTACCCTTATACTTACATTTAGGATTGGTTAATTGATTTCGAGGGATACAAAATTTGGAGAGAGAGGTACCTATTGAGGACTGGAACAATTTTGGTTTTGGAATAGAGGAGGTCATTCGGAGGAACGTACGTTCGGATACGGAGTGACTTTTAAAAACAGGGTTCCGGCATTGGGAGAGAATGGGAAACCCATATTCGAGGATTGGACGGAAGATGGATTTATAGATATATGTTTTACATTTGATGAATATTGTAGAACTAAAAGTAGATATGGGGTGAGGATGGTGTAACCTATTTTGATATGTTAACTAAATAAAGTCTAAAATTGAAATTGAATTGATGGTGTAATACAGTGATAGGAACTAAAAGTTAGAGAGTTTGAATTGATTTGATATATATATTAATAAAATAATAACATTAAAAATTTACAATAAAACTTATGTTTTTATTAATGTGCTAATTTAATAAATATATTTTACAACTCCATTACTATATCATATCAAGAGGAGTTTTTATTAAATTAGAACGGATTATTAAATTTTATATTACTACTTATGGGAAACGCTAGTTTGGAATAACTTTTATTCGGAATTGTCCAAACAACAGGAACTGATTAAAATCATTTACCGAGAATGCACTGTATATACATTTAATGGAATCAAAGTAGCATGTGGAATTTCTGCTTGATGAATGTACAATAACATTTTGATCATTTTTTAAAGATTGGTATTAAATATTACAGACTTGAAAAAGTATGTTGGTCTTTTGTTGATAAATAAAATGTATGGTAAAAATAGATCTATTTATTTATAGATTTATTTACCATCTATTCAAAGTGAACAATAAGTAAATTTGATTATAGGTGATATTGAATAAACTATCCTTGTAGATGATTACTGATATTATTAATATTAACATTAAATAATTTTGTCTCTATATAAAATCTAGTAGTTTATAATGCTTAATTAAGTCTATTTATTATTTGTTATTAACAGGGAAATCAATAACCAAAATAATATTATGAACATGCCTATTTGTAAATTTGTTCTAAACTCTAAACATTGGTATTGTATTCTGAAAGAAGTCTATATGCATATCTATTTTCATATATTTGATTTGCCTATATGTAATTAACTACAGGACTCTTGCTTCTCAGAATTATCTTAACAACATTTTATTTTCCACTGATAATTCCGACATTGCTTTGACGATCATCAATGGCACTATAGAGTCGCATACGGCTCAAGAACCTAGGTTTGCCGACTGGTCTAACAGTCGAGCATGTGACTTTGTTTATTGTGATTCCGATAAACACAAATTTTATTTCGTTAGTTGAAATTCTCTATTTTTAAGCCATTCCTGTAGTTCGTCTAATATTCAGAAACTATTGCTGTATTGTCATCCGATGCTAATTTTTATTAGCTAATGTTGCAATCGTGGAACAGATAGTTTTAGGAATGTTTGCGTCTATAAGATGTGAAGCAGCGGTTATAAAACACTTCCCTATGTTATCCTTGACTCTATTAGATGTAGATCATTGTATTCGTCTTTAATATTTAGCTATAACATATGTTTTTGCACATATTTTATTATGTTATAATATTTATGTGGTAAGTTCTTCTTAATGTTGTACAGTAGTCAGAGGAGCCGTACATTGTCAAATATTTGCGATTTATCCAAACAGTATTACATTCTTTTTTGTTGAAAAAACACGAATATTTAAAAATATATAAATAATTTAAAGAATTACATCATTCCGTATTCACTGTAGTCTTATTTTAAAATTGAAAGGAAATAATATTTTTTTAAGCAAATTTAACAATTTCAAGAAAAAATAACATTTTATTTATATAAATTTTCATGTTTTCTATTGGTTGATCCATATTTATATGCGCTTTTATACAATTCTTCGAATTGTCTAATTTCAAACAGTCGGAAATATTGGTTGGGTATTGATGTAGACATAATACGTTAATTGTATAAATGGTGTCCGGGTTAAGTACATTTTGGTATTCATGCCCCAAATAATCGGCTTTAACGGATGTACCAATTAACCAGAATGCACTATACACGTGATACAAGCAAGTACATGTGTACGAGAATTATTTAGATGAGTTCTGCATTCAGTTGACATTATCAGTTAAACGTAATTTTACATGATACATTTTAATAGCATTGAAATATTTTGAATATTTGTTCGTAAAGAAAATATATAATATAAATAATTAATCCATTAAAATACACATTTGTAAATCATTATAAAATATTACAAATATTAAATAATATCATTAATTTCAATGTAGTAAGAAAAACGTAAATGAATACAATTAAAATGTGATTCATCATTCCAATTTTCTGCTTGTTTCTTTTTATTATTCTTAAAAACATTTACATTACTTCTGACAAACTGAATACCTTGTATTCAATTACTTTGTGTACATTTTCCTGTGATTCATACAATATATTCCGTGTATCCATTAAGTAAATTGTCCTTAATTCCATTTACATTTTTTTCTTTTCCGCTGAGATCTAATTGATTAATTCAGTAATTTAAATTGTAAATTCATAATTGCTCGTTTAATCTGGATTAGCGACATTCCTCGCTGAATGAATGAGTATTTTATCATGTATTTCAAAGCCTTGTTTTGTAGTAAACAATTATTAATAGTCAATAAATTAATTAATAATTTACATAATTTCTGATAATTAAATTATTTAAATGGGTTACACAATTTATATTTAAATATTATTTAAACATCTTTATTGGTCCAAAGAATTAAAAACCGGGGTCTTTCTGCCTTATATATATTAATAATAAGAAAACTTGTAAATAATTATTAATATTAATAAGTGTTTCATTGTGTAGAATCAAATTTAACGGAATAGCACTGTTATGCTTTTTTTTAAGTTGTTTCATTATTATTCTATTATTGTCTGTATGTGTAATACATGTTATTATTTTCACTAATTTACGCTTTTTGTAATTTTATTTTCTATAGTTTATTTTATTTTTAATAGTAATGAAATACTTAAAATATCAAATGACTTTAAATTTTTAATTTTAACCATTTTGTTTATAATTCGAAATCCGGTTTTGGTATTGACTATAGTTATTTGTAATTCTCAAGAAATATTTAATAATAGATATAGTTTATTAAAAATTAAAATAAGAAATATTGTTTATTATTAAATTAGTTATACAAAAGTGTATTATAAAAATGCTTTTTCCTTACTAGTCCTAGTGAGTCCTTTCTTCATTGTTACCTTATAAATTACATAATCTTAATCCATTTTATCCACAATTCCTCTGTTATCTCAACCGGTTGGTTTCGATGGCAACGTTGATAATATCGTTCCCGAGGAAAAAGTCGGTTGCCACGATGTTGGATTTCTTAGCCCACTCGTCTCTGAACCACGATGTGATGTGCTTGTTAACATCGTCCGCTAACTTTCTCAAGTTGTTCGTACGGAATATAATGTCCAAGGGTGTAGGTGTTAGTTCTGCCATTATTGCCCACATTGGATTGTAAATGGCTGAATGCGTTCTTATCGCGCCATCAATGAACGACCTCAATTCGTCGGTCTTCCGTTTATCACCCCAATATTGCTGCAACGGATTCCACAGCCAACTGTAAGCTGGAAAATTAAACTATTGTACATGCTTCTTTTTCCAAATTTTATGATCGTAATTCAAGAATTTACCTTTAGCGATTTCCCTGTGGCCGTAGCAGATAATCAGCGTTTTGTTTTGGTGCCAGATCTCGTTCATGGTGGGCCCTTTTCCTGCCTGCAAACCACCTGGGGGTAATGCCAAGTCTCCCAATTCCTCTTGAATCAAATTAACTAATTTTAAGTGTATGTTGATATTCGGTTCACTTGGATAAGGAAATCTATGAAAGTCCAATATTATAACCTCCCTCGGAGATAATTCTATGAACTTCCTGATTTGCCTCAAGATTGGTTTCAACGGCGATATAGGAACTACGTCATGATTTATAAAGAAACTGTAATTCTTTCATATGTTAAACATACTTTATTGATGTGAACTCATATCTACCCCTCCTTAATATAATAGCCAATTCTGAGATCTATGTAACGAATTCCGAATACTAATTGAGTCCACACACTACGATCTTGATTCATTATATAGTTCTCGAAGAGTATCTTATTCGAGGCTAAGTAAGATCCGGAATTATGCGTTCCTGGTATAAATAAGTTTCCAATTCTTTGATCTCGAATTTGATCGCTTAAAATTAGTTAAAAAAATAATTACCTATCAACATTTCTTATTGGAATGTTTAAATTTTACTGTGGATAAGAATAACCTATTTTGTAAAATAGAAAGATACCTTTATTCAATACCTAATATCGTGCATCCAAGTAGGCCTGATACTGAGACAGTTACAGTCAATAATGTCATATCCTTTCAAAGAGGCTATCCAAAAAGGGAAGCAGTGAGCACCTCTATCAGCTCTGGTAACATTTTCGCTGTATTCCCATTTCCCTGGAAGCCACGGTTGTCCGAATTTGATTTTCGTCCTGTAAAAACCATTGAAGTCGTTCGCGTTGAGAACAATTTTCGGAGGCGTCGGTTCCTGTAACAGACAACTCGTTTTCTAATATAATTTGCATTACGATCTGGCATTTAAATTACATGGCGGTCTTTCGGATTATAATCATAGAGAGCGATGTAGTCTGGCTTAATGTCACGCGCTTTATCACATTTGGTAATCCAGTTCATTTCAATGTAAGTATCCTTTAAGGACGAGATAGTTAAGTGCACTTTACCGCATTTCCTTATACCTAAAACAAACACCGCTATCCTCACGGTCGCATGTTCACTCACTGTCACTCACCTATTGTTGGATTTGGCAATCCATGTGTACAGTATATACAAATCAGAAGAAATCCTATCGTAATTACATCCATTGTGTTTGATTATTTCGTTCAACTCAATTTGTTTCAACTCAATTTGAACATTATCAAAATATTACATAGTTATTTGGGGAATATAGTACGGTCAGGATGAGACGAGTACCGTGATTTATTTTTTAATGTTATTGTGAGTTGTGTCGCGGTTTAGCAGCAAATGCGTCACTAGATAATTGTCAATGAATTTTTACCACTTTTATTATCGCGCTCTTTTATGCGCTCGTTGAGAGACTGACCGTCAACTCTTTATAACTGTACTACAAACGTGTTGGATGAGTACGTGAATCATTTCCCATTCTATCATTTCACGTTTTGTTTATTCATACTGTATTTGGCACATATGTATTAACCAAATTATTTACTGTAATACATTGCAAATACGATATTATACCTTATATTTTTAACAATCATTTACTACTTTTATAAATAATTAAATTATAATAAAAATATATTTATTACATGCACAAAGTGTTTTATTTATGTAAATTATGGCAGTTGCAACAACAAATCTGATATACAAATACATTATAATTCAATTTGCATGAGCAAAAAAATGTAACTAATGTCTCCCTCTAATTTGTTCTTTTAATCAATAAAGCCCAAGTTTAAAACAAATAAAAATAAATTATATTTTTGGGAGCTCCCAAAATTTACTGTACTCAATTTTCCACTTAAATATATAATTATATTTATTCCAACAGTAAACATATAAAAAAACACAACATATTAATACAATAATAAAAAAATACAAATCTATAAACTGTTAATCCGTCACTAATTTGCCATAATAATAATATTTATTACCAAACACAATTCTGTAACAAATAATAAATCAAAAATTACTGCAAAGGACTATTCACTATTATTTTCTCATAAATATTACATTATAAATTACATATATAAAAATAAACAAAAGTAAATAGTGGGTTTTAATCATTTCCTATCAGAAAATATTTTTATTTAGTTAATTTACTAAATAATAGTTTAAAAGTTTAACCTAATAGAATACTTTAATTAAAAATTTTTTTTGATAACATTAAGTAATAAAAAGCAATATATAAATTTTAATTATAAAGTGTATTGTGTCTTTTTAGTCTATCACTCTTGTCTAGTAAGTTTATTGATAAATTGTTGGGGTGGTTTTCTAGTCTGTTCTGGTATTTCGCACTGAAAAGGAGAATTTCACGTGGCTTTTTTTTCATTTGGAGTTCATTGCGGATAGTTTCATTTGTACCAGGGGCTTGTACCAGGATACGCAGACACTTGGATTGGAATCGTTATAAAACGTTTAAATTAGAATTGCTGGCTGGATGTCGTAGGTCCACGCCTTGCTTCAATGTTGCTTTGTATTTTTTTGTTTAACGTCTGTTTTTATTTACAATCTATTTTATAAAAATGCATTCAGTAAATGGTTTAACGGTTGACAAATGACAAATTAATATTGGATAGCGCCCACTGACGATTTTTTCTTAATTGCTAGTTAGATGTTAAATCTCATTGGAAGATCCAGTAAATTACATCGCTTCAGTCTGTTTGTTGTTAAGCTATTATCAAGAATATTGAAAGCTAAGTCATTAGTATGTTTTTCTAGCCTATTTTGGTATCTGCTACTATATTTCATAATGGCTTCCTCCACTGTTTCTATTTGAAGATCTTCTCCTGTTTGTAATGTACCAAAGAGCTCCTTCTTAGGTTTTTTTCGACTGGAATCTTTGTATAATAGCAATATTAGATTTGCTAGTACTTCCCCACAGTCATATTCTATAGGTTCAGACTGGTTTTAAAATTACCTTATAAATCAGTGGCTTGTTTCCTTTTGAAATTTATGAGTCTTCTCGTAGTAGACAGTACAGCTTCCTGAACTTAATTTCAAGTTGTTCTCTTTTTGCTTGGATGTGATCTTTCCAGGACAATCTTCTATCCAGATGCATACCCAAATATTTAACTTTATTAGCTGTCGGTATAATTTTTCGGTAATGATAGTCTATGTTGATTGCGAAATCCAAATTGGTGACTTGGTATTAAATCGTTGTTATTTATGATAATTTTTAGTCTACTCATTAATAACTTTTCAAATACCTTTGATATAATAGGAAGTAGGCATATGTGTCTAAATGATTGTATATCTTCTAGAGCCTTTCCTGGCTTGGGTATTAAGATAATTTGTGCTATTTTCCATTGAGATACTTTGGAAGTTCTTTTAATATTTTTCACCTTATTAGATCGTATCCAGGAGTCTTTTTTGGTTTTATTTCGTTGTTAATGAGTGTAGCTGTTTCTTTTGGTGATATTGGTAGAATAGGAAGAGACATCTGAAATGGCGATGCCAGAAACAAATCTATTTCTGATTCTCCATTTCTTGAAGTACTTTCTGTTGGCTATTGTTGAAAGACTTTCTCGAAACGCTCGGCAAATGTTTGGGCTTTGTTCTCATTACTTCTTGCCCATCTACCATTTTCTTTCCGGATTTGCGGAACGTGAACTGCAGGTTGTTTAATTTTCCTTGTCGCCTTCCACAAGGAGTATTCCGTAGCTTCCAATACTGCTTTGTATACAAATAATTTGTTTTCGAGCACTAATATAATTGTGAAAATTTTGCTCACAGTTGCTCCCTTATAGCTGCGATGTGTGTTTTCCAAGTGAATCTATTTTCTATAGCCCTTTGTTTATTTTTTGTAGTTGTTGCAATAAATGTTATTTGTTGTTGTTGTTGAATTCAACAAAAAAAAAATAACTTAGTGAAAATAACAAAAAAAAACCGAAAAGTTTGCAATAGATAAAATTGTTGCTAATAGAATTTTGAAGGTTATTTATTTAACAACAATGAATCATATTAACTTATTATCTTAATACATTTCCAGCAGCATGCAAATGTTGACTCACAAAGCGGTGATGATGTAAATAACAGCTGCACTTAAATTAAAGGTCCAACAGTCTGTTCGAAAGAATTATTAATTAAAAAAAAAACAATATACTTTAAAACACATATAGAAATATCGTATTGATCTACTTATATTCCATAATAGTTTTAAAATTTGATCAATTATTTAAACGATTATATTTACCTAAATATTCAATTTAAGATCATTGTTGTTTAAATAAAAGATTATCTTTTTCCAATTAATTGTCACACATTCGATTTTAACATTTTATTTTCATTTTTGAAACTGAGTGTAATTCGGTTTATTTTTTAATATTTCAAAGCATCAAACCGAATAATATTTAGTTCTCTAACTAAGGAAAGTTTGTATAAAAAATACTGTTTTTTCAAGGAAATTATTCTGATTTGTGAATAGATATTTTTTGATGGGATAAATTAATTTTGGGAATTAAAACACAAACATTTTAAAAGAATTGTATATTTCAAATAAACAAATAATATAAACAGGAAATGATGTTGCTTGATTTCATGGTCTATGCACCAATGCTTTTCTGTTTATATTTAAATTGTGGAATACATTAAAGTGGATTGTTATTTGAAGTGAATCAGATTTTGCATTGAATTTAGTTTGCACAAAATTAGCAATGCAAAAGTAAATTGAATCACTTTTCACATTGAATTTATAAAAAATAAAATAAATACAAGAGCCATCTAGAATTTGTTAAGTGAACATTAATTAAATTTAATTCTGATTATCTTCTAATTTAATATTAAATAGTTAAATTAATTTCGAATAACTTTGCTTGAAAACAAGTATGGTTATAGTAAAAATAAAATTATAACAAAATGATTACAGCATTATCCATTTATAAGAAATCATGTAACTAATGTATTTTGGTAAATGATGATTTTGGACAAAATATTAGGTAAGTCTTATGTGGTCTGAAATAGTATTTTTTTTTGTTGTAGTTATTAGATTATAATTTGTTTAGATACAAATTTGCCTGTATAGTTGAGTAAATTGAAACAATTGATCAGTAAATGGACAATAAAAAATATTTAGTATGTCACTACACTAATCATTGTTCTATTATTGATATAAGTTATAATATAAAACTCCTAACAAATACAGTATATACATATTTCTAAATAAATAAATAAATATTATAAAATAGCTTAAAATTAAAATGTGGAGATGATCCTTTGTTTCTTTACATATATATTTAATCTACATCTTAAAATACTGATTAAGAAAGCAGGTACTCAGTCTCCTCATACATTCGTTATACATATCATTTACTCTCAAGTTATGTGTTTTTATTTTTCTTGTCTTTCCATTACTATATCTACGCATTAATACAATGTTATCCTTTATTTGTTTGTTGCTGACACAAACTAAACACGTTGGGTTTCCTCTACATAAATACTTATAATCGTATACATCAGTATTTCGTTTTTGCTAATCAGTTTAAGTGCACCTATTTCTTTGGAATATCGACCACCAACTCTACGAGTACAGTAATTGTTGATTTCTCTTCGTGTACTTGGAGCATACAGATAAATATATATTAAAGTGGTAATAAATGCTTAGGTAACCTACTGACTATATACAAGATGAGGTAGAAATTAAATCAGTCCTATTGTTAACTTAAACAAACAAAATATAAATAACTTTAAAAAAAGAATCTTTGGATTTAATCAAGAGTCGCTTTTTGGTTTCCCAACCAAAAGTCTTTTCTTAGCGTTGTATATAAAGTTATAGAAAAATATATAATAAAAGAATATAAAAAAATATAAACAAATAACTCTACAAAAAAAAATAGTAATAAATATCGATATTTACAAAAATATATACTAATTAGGACATTCTATAAAATAATTGCGTAATAAATTATGTTGTTACTGAGATTAAGTAACTTGTATCACTGGGAATCACTTTTCAAGGAATTCTCTTAACTTATTTTTTTGTGTGCTTACGTTTTGCTATGGTCTCGTATCATTTGTTAATTCGTTTGCTGCGTTAAGAGATTCAATAGTTCCCCTTGGTCCATATTAGTCAGTGTAGTCATATCTATACCCAGTGCAATTGCCACGCTCTCCATATCTAATCCGAAGGATTTTAGAAGATCTATAAAGTCCATTTCATCACCGGTGAAAGGATTGTGGAGTTTCGGACACGATTGGTTGCATTGTGGCCATGAGCATCTATCTAATCTCCTGTGACTACAATCCTGATGGGATCGTTTCTGTGTCCGTAATACGGACCTCTGAGATCTCGGATGTTCGGTAGGCTTTATAGAATTTGATTGGTGCTTCGTCCTGTTGCTTCGATTTCTGTGTTCACCGTGATGTAATCTATGACCTAAAGAAAATTACAATATTAATTAATTTTTAAAAGTAAATACGAAATATTTCTTCAAATTATAATTAATGTAAAATTTACCTTTACGTTTCCTATTCTTGTTTTTCTTAGGATTATTTGCATTCTGTTGGTTTTTCCTGCTCTTCCTTCGCTTCTTCCTGTTCAAACCCTTCTCTCCGTTATCGTTAGTGGAATTCTTTTCTTCGAGAGTGGAATGATCCGGTTTCAGCAATCGCCTTATTTGTTGATTAACTATTGATGGTTGATCAGTGAGTAACAATGAATTCCTCAATTTTCTACCTGCGTTTTTGATAGAATGTTGTTCCCAACAGTGAAGAGCTTCAGCGACTGAAACTTCGTCGATCTTAACATTCTGCCAATCTCTCTTGGTGAGGATCGAATGCGATATGCATGATGGTGCAAACACTGCAGTTACGTTTTCGAAGCTTTGTCGTAATGCGTCTCCCATTTTATGAATGTAGTCCCATTGTTGTTTAGTAACTGGAGCTCCGACGTTATCTGCATCCATTTGAGCCTCATCGAATAACCATTGGAAAACAAATAATGGAGATTTCAATGTCGGGTAGAGCCTGTAACCGAAGTAACAACGCCACGGTTCGCTTTGGTACAATTGTCGGCAACGTCTCGGAACCTTTCCTTGCCACATTTGCATTCCCTTAGAGATGGCATCTACAGCAGGTTTCAACGTCGGCGCATAGGGAGTTCTATCCAAGAACCACCCTGAATCGGTTACCCCTCGAACGGTAATATGCTTCAAATCCAACATGTCATGCAGCAATTCCTGCACGGGATCCAAATTGATCATAACTCCAGTTCCTCCGGCGCTGCTCCCAGCCAGAAGTAAATCCGTGCTGTTTTCCAATCCCAAAAGCACTAAATCGCGAACGACTTGTTGCACAACGGAAGCTCCCATGAAATTAAACATGCCATCGCGTGTTGCTTTAGATCCGCTCCAGGAATCGCTGGTGCAATACGGTATAAAAACGTGATTCGCGTTCCACCAGTAGGGATTCTCGTCTTCGTTCGATGATAAAATTCCTCCAACTAGAAAGATGTAAAAATTTAATACTCGTGTTTATTTATTATCATTTTTCTTTTGTGAGTACTCACCATCTCTAGTTTCAGGCCATTGAGCGGACGTCATATAATGTCTTTGTCGTAGCCACCTATTTTGGCAACTCAGATGGTCATAGCAATACCATCCACCTTCTAAAAAAATTATCCACTTTTTGCTCATATGAGATTTACGCAAATAGAAGCTAAAAAAAGTAATTAGTAAATTAGTTATGATCGGAATGAAAGTAGAAAGGTAGCGGATCAACTTACCCAGCTTGTGATCCATCGTTGCAAGTGACGCTCCTATTGGAAAGAAATACTTTTTTCAGAGATCTTGCCTCGTCGGTTGTCTTGGCTTCAACGGCTGGTATAAATCTATGTATTGTATTGGAGTGTATTGGAGTTTCCAAAGGATTTTCTCCGTTGGGAAAAGCAGTCGTGATTCCGATTAGAAGAAAACACAGGGATATCTGAAACAATTAGAGCTGTAAATGGATTGCGCTTCTTTCCGCCGACACGCTAATCACACAGTAATCTTCATATAAGAAATAAATAGGTGATTTTATTGTTCGGCAATAAAGTGAGTATAAGTGACAAGCAATTAAAAAAAGCGTGTGCAGGATATTCAAGTATAATAAGGCACCATTATAAGTTCAGATCTGGAGTGTCCATAAAACCGTTTTTAATAAGCGTGCACTTGACTTACAATAAAATTTTGCAACCGAATTACACGAAGCTTATACCTGATCGAACACCTGCACGCCCGCCCTTCTCAACGAAGGGTACCCCGGATCTTGCTGAGTTTATTTATAACCAATATATCTCCTTTTGAGTGGCGGCACCTTTGATGCTCCCTTCGTGAAATTTATTGACAATTAAGGTTTGCGTAATGAAATATGTGATTTCTGTTTGGTAAAAAGCGTCTCGGGTTCAATGTTGTTTACACGTTGAGCAGAGCTAATAGCAAGGAAACGCACAATTATTTCTAATTGTGAACGTTAAGTGGCGGTGATGGCGGCCTGGGCAAAAGAGTGCCGCGGTTCACTGTCCTCGATGATGGTTTATGTCTCTTCGGAGCGTGGCTGATAAACAAATGCCGCCCGTCAAAGGGACGAACAACAAAGGGACAACGGCGGAAGGCCCTTATCACAACCTAGTTTTGTGAACCACTTATACAAAGTAAAGCTAATGTTTTTTTTTTTAATTTTGTAAAATTGATCTTCCTTTCTTAAATGTATTTTTTAAATTAAAAAAGTTCAGGTCATAATAATAAAGTCATAAATATTGATGATAAGGTTGTTAGAATTATACAAGCTATTAGATTAGTAGCTTGGTTTATGTAAGTTGATACATTTTAACGTATATTTAAATTAATATTTATAAAAAGGATTAATTTTTTTTCACAATTTCCTATTTCACATTTGTTCATTTCTTGTAATTAAATTTGTGGTCTCTGGGCAGAAAGCCCAAAGGGCTAACCGATATTGTGGCTAATAGATATGTTTAATTTCAATTATAGGCTTACTTTTCAGTGAGGCTGAAAACGATAAAAACAATAATTACTTATTGTCACTAGTTAATATTTCCAGTAATTTAATATCTAGTATCAAAACAGGTTACTTGATATTTAGTATAATATAACATTTTAAAAATAATGTTATTATTTTTTACTTTTTTCGATTTTCAAAACTAAATAAACACTATTATTTAGTTTTGAAGACATTATATATTTGATTTTCGTATATTATATTGCAATTTATATTTATTTGATTTTGAATGATGGAAAATCCATTTGAAATTTTGTTGTTATTATGAATCAAATCAAATAAATTGATAATGGTAAATATGCTATAAATATGTATAGGTTCTATTAAAATATACTGATTTCTATTTGACGCCAATACCTATCGATTTTTATTTTATGACATAATAATTTGAGTTAGAACTTTTTAAATTATATTAACTAAACTCAGTATAAAAATGATATAGTTTAAATATACTGTAATCAAAAATGGTTCTTGTTTTTAGAATACCTATTTTCATAATCGACAACTAGTTTAGTTTGTTGTTGTTTTGATGTACCGCCATTGTTGATTGTTTTCTTTGCATTTTAGAATGCTTTCGAATGTATTTAGATGCGTTTTATTATCCAACCATCGACCGTTTTCCAGAAGTACACAGGATGACCGCGAGCGAAAATGAAATGAGTAATTTAATTTAAAACAGTGTAGGTGCGCGGCGGCATCTTCAAAGGCTCGGTAAGCCTCTTATTATCTGCTACTGTCGGCAGGAGGGAATCCCCCCGCGACCGCGCATCCCCCTTGAGAACATGCTCCACCTATGACAGACGTATACAACCTTATACAGGATGTTCAGATTTTTTTAATATATATATACATATATAACCACATCACAAACAAAATCGCTGCAACAATTCTCTTGTTTATTTGTTACATAAAAAAATATTACCTATACTAAATTCACATTAACTCATTTATTTTTAAGAAAGTATTAATCTATTTATTACTATAATAAATATGGAATATATATATTTCTGTAATTAAATTATAGTTTATGTCTCGTATCCGCAGAAAAACCTTAATCCATAAGCCTTTGCAGCAATATTTATTTTTCTTTTGCATTTCTTCATTTTATTTTTTGTAGTTGTTACAATAAATGTAATTATTAATACTAAATGTTTCGCGATTTTGAAATTGAAATAAGTAATGTTAAAAAAAAATTATAACCATATCGAAAAAAATAACAAACTTTAAAATTAAATTAAAATTTGTTATTCAAAAATATTAAAGTATTGCCATTTCATAAAAGCCCCAATTTAAATTATTGAATTTTACCAGTTATGTTTTAATTTCTGTATATGTTTATTTTTTAATATTTATGTTATATTTTTGTTAACTTATATAATGACAAAAATACTGCAGATAATATACCTTTATAGTAACAATAGAATATATTTTGTTTATTAATATTAAGTATGTTGTATTAAACGAAAAGTAATAAATGCAATTTTAACTGGCGGAGAAATAAATAAGTGTTTTTGGTATTGAAAAGTCACTAAATATGAGGAAATCTATTTTAATTTGCGCATAATTATATAAAACATTAGGAAGTAAATGAGCCGATGTCATTGGTTGTAATAAATCATGGAGTTGTCAACAGTTGAGGCAGGTCACGGATAGTAAATCATATCCTTTTCTTCCTCATGGCCCCCATACATCATCCACCAAGGGACAAATTACTTTCCCTTTGGAATTGTACCGAATTCTCGAATTCGAGCGAGTAATTTGACTACTATTGAGAGAGAAAGGAAGAGGGAGTGAGGAGTAACGTTTGGGGTCGGGGAGGAGGAGGAGCGCACCCGACACCAGCTACCGTCGGCAACATCAAAGGACACTCCACCCACTTCCCACACGTTTTTATTAATTCCGTTCGCAAATAATGAAACGAATTTTCGTACCATAAAAAAAATCAATGCTCCCCCAAAATAAAAAAATACGCTCACCGAGACGGCATACAACGTGCTCTCCCAATTTGAGAGACTCAAAGGGACCCAGGGAGTAATGTCGCGTTAAGGTTCTATACGAATTCAATGGGCTCTCCACACAGTCGGGATCCGATGCATGACTTTCTATCTTAATCCCCACAAAGAGCCGAGCCGACGCCGAGATGGGTTGGATATTGGCGAAGGAGCAGTCTCCTATCCTTGTCCAAACCCTTCTAAAGGCCCGCACTTAAACCTTAATGAAAGAAAGAGAAAGAGCAAGACGAGTGTGCCAGCTTTCGATTGATCAATTTATGATTAAGGTCCCGTCAATTGCTTTGTGGTTTATTCGAGGTTCGCTTTCCGTTAGTTCCTCAGCCGCCGCGCGGTTCTTGTTCTCCTTTTACCAAAACAATAATAACAAAAAACGAAAGAGAAAACAAAACAGAGTCTTCGACTTCAAACCTGGAACCCAATGTTCCGACCGCTATTCACTCGCATAAACAATGCAGTAAGCCCTTATTATCCATCCGCGGTACTGCGAATTCATTTCACACTGGGCCAAAGGACTCTTCCTCCGGTGATGTTCTTAATTCTTCTTCTTCTTCTTTTTAAAGGTGCATATCGATTCAAAAATGAACGCGTAGTTAATACATCCTCGGTGGAGCGAGCGGATGAAGAAGAGTCGAAGAAGAGGAGGAGCAAAACGAAGAGAAAAAATGAGCGAGGAGATTAGAGAGATGAAAGGAGCCGCCGGCTTTATTCCAGTCCCGAAGTTTTATCTAGAGATTCCGAATGTTTAGGAACTAAATTTAAATACACGCTATTTATTAAAGACCCAGGCAACAACATCAAAGCCAAAAAGGTAGAAAGAGAGATAAATAATTTTGAAAGAAAAACCGATCGCGAGAAACTGCATTTGTTTGCTTGCTAATGCTAAGACCCATCACACCCTTCGCTCGTTTCCATCCAAATGAATGCTTTCGCTAACCATAAATACTTAATTACAGCTTCTTTTATTTTATACATGAGTATTTTGGGCTTCGTTTTGCACGTGGAGCCATAACCTTTGCACCGAATGATCGAGCGCAACATGAAAATTATGGAGGCCCTTTCCCTCCGCTTCCCTTATTTTTTTTTTGTTAAAGAGCGTTCATTAAAAATTCATTACGGCTTATGTTAATTTTCGAAACAAGAAAACACCTGTTCTTTTCATCTTATGAGAACATCTTTTTTATACCAGCTCTTCGACCATAACCATAACAAACAAAAAAACAAAATCCATCCGCAATATTGCATACAATATTACGTTCCTTCATCATTATTCACTTACGCGTTTTCAACATACAATGTTACGTTGAAAGAAACGACGTAAGATGGAAATAAAGAACAATCTTTAATCTCTGAGACCGATTTCGGAATGCTGCTTTGCCTTCCGTAAGTTATTCTCCATTCCCTTCACTTCGTTTGATTATTTTGACAAGGGATAACTGACTAGAAGTTACCGACTTACTGTACTTTAACGAGATTTCGGTTAGTTTAAGTAAAGCTGATTAAGATAAAAGCGATATGCTCAAAGCCGAGGGGCTTGGCATCTCTTATGAAACAGGTAATGACAACTATACAAAATCGTATAATTGGATTACCACTTCTATAAGTCATTTACGAAACGGGAGAAAAGGATAGTAAAATATGTATTTCGAAATTGTAATCTTGCGATTGTTATGGTACTCAAAAGAAATACATTTAAAACATTCAAAAAATTATGTTTTCCAATACACAGTAAATTTAATATTTAAAAATATTAATTGGGACAGCTTTCTTATATAAAATAATTCGAAAATTTAAGTTATGCATTTAATATTAATTCACATCTTTAATGCTAATTGCCTATTGTCGATATTGAAAATATAAAAGTTCTGCTATTTCATGAAAGACTATATAATTTAATACAATGAAATTTAAAATGTAAGTCAAAATATTATTATTATTATTTAGTAAAATTACTATGTGCATTTTTATTTGATGTATTATATAAAATATAATGTAGATTTATTTTTATGCGTAACGCAAATGTGTCTTTCATGATATAGCAATTGAAGGAAGATTCATTTAATATAAAGGAATTATTATATAATGAAAATATTTTGAGCGGAAGACCTGCTATCGTTAGACCCAAATTAAAGACAAATAGTAAAGCAGAATGTTTATGATCAATAGCCCTTTGGCCCAATTTGTGGTCAATCAATATGCTTAATAATATTATTTAAGTAGTATCAATGATTGTCGACCAACACTATTATAAATTTATTTAAAATTATATGAAATAACTAATACATAATTTAAGTTAGATTAAATCATATTAAATGAAATTATATTAATTAATTTAATTAAACAAACTATAATTTAAATAAGAGAAAGGCAAGTTTGCTTTAAAAATATTTATATTATTACTTGAAATGACATTCAAATTTACTGTTAATATTTACAAGAAAAATATAGGAATTTTTGTATTCTTTTTTATAATATATAATCTATATCAGTCCAAAGTGCTACAAAAATAGTGCATTATGATTAATAATTCGGATAAATAAAATTTAGCTTTAAAAATCAACAAATGAATATTTTTATCACATTTAAAAACAAATAGAATCAGAATTAATAGGATTAATGCTTTATTCTGAATGATATAAATCTTTGTTTAACTACATCACATCTGTAGGTTGCTTTAATTTCATGTTTTCTAATTTTATATATATTTTTTTAAGATTTTAAATTCAGTTGCAATGATACTTGTCTCGTTAGGAAAGTGATGTGATATTTGAGATGGTCTATGTTTACAAGTGAGCACATAACAGCGAGTGTGCTTATTGGAATGACGGTTAACAGAAAGCTAGTGATCCGAGTAGGTGTTTCGGAAGATTTTTCTTCCTTTTTGGCCACGAGGCGGCATACGTGTTTGTATATGTGTATGTGTGTATATTGGCGGTGAAGGATTATAATAAATTTAATCATTTTATGGCCGCTTGTGTGTGTGTTATCTTCGGATGTTTTTAGTGCGGTCTCGTATTTATACGTTGTATACGGCGAAGGAGGTCCATGGCGGGTTCGTCGCCGGCTTTTAAGTCACACTCACACACGTACAACAACAAACACATATACACGTGCATGCATACACACACGCACACAAATGCACTGGTACACAAGGATCCCGAGCCCGGAGAAAGAAAGATTTTTAATCATGCATGAGAGATAGAAACTCCAGAGAGACTGGAAAGAGAAGAGCAGTGTGTGTGTGTGTATGTGTTTGTAAGTGTGTGTATATATGTATACGTATAGAATGTGTGTAGTAGTAGTAGTGTGCTATTGTAGCGCGCCGTTTGATCTGGCAATTAACGCGACACGTCTCGCCAGCTCTCATTACTCCGTTCACAAAGTAACCCGCCAGCTAAAGAACTCTCTGGCACTCTTTTACATTGCTATGTACCACTTATGTACTTCCGCCACAACAAATACATGAACGTTTATATATTATATATAATATAATACATAAATATATGTATGCGTGTGTGAGTGTGTATATATATATAAATTTGTGCGCGCTCTTTGATAAGGCCGACACAGAAGAACTACCGCCAAAGATACACTCTCTCTCACTATACATATTTGTCTCTCGACAGACTTGAAAGCGCCGTTTAGAATACCTTTTGCGCAAACTTTAATCACCTCTCTCTTGGTCTCTCGAGCAACAACAATTTTCTCCTCCTGTCGGCAGCAGAGTAATCATACCGCATCGATGCCGAAAGTGCAAACCCCCCCTCAAATCACAAATTAGTTGCGTCGCAGGAGCGCGGAATTATTAATACGGATGCGGCGTAACAAGATCAAGGATGTAATAGTAACAATTGCAAAAATTTACCTGAGTTATTGTCCTCATAGTGCGGTATGTATGTACGAGAAGCACACGCGCGCACTTTATCCAGATCTTCAAAGGAAGAACTCAACAAAAAAATATTAGACGACCACGATGATGATGATGATGAAGAAGAAACTAAGTGTAGCCCAACCAGGTATATACGTAGGTAGTGTGTGTCTGTGTATAGATATATACATATATATACACAAGGTATTAAGCACTCTGGTCACTACACTAACACGCTACCACTAGTACGAGTACTCTGATGGAATAGCGCGCCATATCTGAACTATATAGTCGCCCCTCCACTGGGGGTGTTAGTGTTAGTGCAACCCCGTGCTTTACAATCTACCTGTCATCGTTACATAATACAATCCAGGCGATCCTTTTCCACTCTCCCTCTCTCACTTGCTCTAGCACGGACTCCGTCACCCACCATTCCATTCCGTCTCATCCGATCCTCCACTCTCTTCCTCCTCGTGCATGCCCGGAGAACATCAAAACGCAAACCAATACGCATTATCCTATCCTCCGAGCCGCATTCAAACCGGGATCAAATGAAATCATAATAAAAGGGACATGCCATTTCCATTGCTTGAGCAAAAACCACCGACGGCGGTTTTCCTCCTCCTCTTCCTCCGCCTACTCCTGCTTTTCGCTTTTGCTATCATTATTATTTCATTTTATTGTGGTTCCAGGGGCTACAGATGTACCGCCGTTTCATTTTTCCCCACATAAAATTAAAAAATAACAACGCCGCATTCAATGAGCTTTTTCCCTTCTGCACCGCAGTTTCCCGATTTTTGTTGTTTATTTTTTTTTATTTGTGTCTGTGTGGCTGTGCAAACAAAGCTTCCACGAGATATCCGCATGACGGCGCAAAAATGTCCATTATTTTAATAAAACAATGAATCCACCCCCAACTCTCTTTTTTCTCTCTGTATTTAAACAATGGTGAGTTTCAATAGAAATTTTAGAGATCTAAAATATTTAATTTCATCACAACCTTTTATATTGTGGAATTTTCACAATAATAAATTTTGTGAAATTCTAACATTTAAATAAACATTTTTTTTATAATTAATAATATAATCATTTTACACGGTTAAACTCATGTATAGAGAAAATGTATAAAATGTATGTATAAAGTTAATACAGAAAAAAAACATATAAAAATAGTAAAGTTAGTTTCGATTCATAAAAATTTCACATCAATTTATTTAGCTTCGTGAATTCATATATTATTTATAAAACATTCCTATTTAAATCATAACTAAATAAAAAAATATAAGATATATTTTACTATCATTATTCAGTTCTAATTGCAATATATTTCCGAATTTAATAAATTATTAACAAAATTGGCCATATTTTTTTTTGTATGTTATTTTGGTTTATTTTAATTTTTAATTTTACATATTTTTTATAGACATAAACATCTTCATTTAAATAGTCATGTATTTATTTTTAATAGTAAATATTTAAATATATTTGGATCTTTTTATATTTTAGTCATTTATTTTCATGATTTTTCATGCTTTAAATGATCTATGCTAAAGTGTAACGATCCGACGCAAAAAAATAATACTTATAAATAAGTATATAAATTGAAAGTATTTATATACTTATTTATAAGCATTATTTTTTTGCTTTAAAAATTTAAACTTCAAAATAATTCAATTCTGTGAAAAAAAGAAAGATTAAAATATAAATCAAAATACAAAATATAAAAATACAAATCTTACAATTCATATATGTAAAAGTAATAACAAATATTTACATTTTTGCTTTATAATTTCTTCGAATACTAATTATAAATAGTATAATGTAATATGTATTATATCTGGGTTTGAATACTTTTTATGATCTATTTCCCCAAATTTGATACATGCTTTGATTTACCACATTTCGTCGACTACTTACTTCCTTTTCATAATGTACTAATATAAATATTTCGTTTCATATAAATTTATCTTAATTTAATATATTTTTATTGGTAAAAAGTACAAAAGATCGACCTTTGTGTTTCTGTACTTAATTTACTATTATTAATCTGCAGTTATATTCCTATAAATATTAAGATTATAAAAAGCAATGTCTAACGTATACAATTTTAGGATCAATGAAAGCTTTTTCAGGTCATAGGTCTTCTCCACTGTAAGTAGTTATAACAGTATATTTAATTAGTGCTTTGCGAACCATGTAAAGGAAAATTGCTTTACAGATGCAAATACATGTTTTTCTTCTAATATACAAATGTTATGTTAGTACGAAAAAAACAAACCGAACATCACGTTTTCTTATTTTTACATTCAGTGAAATTAAATTATTGGTTGTACAGTTTGATAGAAAGTTTATAATAGCCAAATTGTTATTTAAATACTTAAATAATGAATTATAACTAGAATTATAGCAAAAAATAGGACAGAAATACCTTGGGAAAAAATAATTGAATGAAAAAAAAATAATAAAAACATTAGATATTGAATAATTTTATTTAAAGCTAATTGTTGTTGAAATAATAAAAATAGTTAATTATTAAGAAATACATGTAATTATATACGTTAGTAATAAAGATAATTAAATTATATTTTTATATACTTTATAAATATATATTGAATTCTAGTTGCTAACTATAGTAATAGTAAACATTCATTATGTAATCTTATATATAAACTATTCTAATATATTAAATCAATTAAAAATGAAATTCATTTAAGTGTAGTTGGAAATAAGCAAGTTGAAATTGAACAAAATTTTAATTATAATACATTCAGGATCCGGTTAATTAGCTCTATAAAGCAGCAAACTTAATGGGCAGAATAAAACAGTTAGATTTATGTGTGGTGCATCCTTTAAAAAAAAGTTAACAAATTCTAAATAAATAATCTTTATTGGAGTTATTAAAACTGGCGGCACGCTTCCACCAGAGCCGATACGAATGCCTCGTTTCGTCGTATATAAATGTAGATTTTAAATAATGCCATAAAATTGTTAAGAAGAATGAAATTACAAGTTACACCGTCAGGATTAATATATTATTTGTGTAAGTGCGAGCAATTTAAGGAATTAAATTACTGCAATTTTTATTGCACGCAGTATACATTACAAATTACTTCATAAACTTCTTCCTTCAATTTTATGTCAGATTTAACTTTTCATCTCTGTTCACCTTATTTATGTGCATTCCTTTATTTTTTTAGTCACGCTTTTTGATGTTGTTGTTCTTTTCTTGACTATTATTTTTGAAATTATAGATTTTTCCCTATGTGACGCCGCTTTTATTATTGTATTGATTGCTGTATAAATCACTATCGGTAATGTAACTTTCTTCAGAGTTATTGCTAATAAATCAAAAATGTACATAAAACCTAAAGCCAATTTCGAAGCAATAAAAATGTCGCGTAGGAAACACGTAATTTCGTTAGACATTTTATAGATTCATTGCTAATTTTATTAAACTATAAGAATGTCTTTAGTTTCATTATTACCGCATAATTTTACATTCACACGTTTTATTGCTGTATTTGATATTTCTGTATATGATATTTCTTTATTATATAATATTTCAGGTACCAAGGAAATACATAAAATGATATAAACTAAATTTAGTTGAAGCTGATTTGAAAACAATATTTATTACGTTTTCCTATTTTCATTATATCTTGAATTTTATTAAATATAAGATTGAAACACCTAGCCTTTTGGCCCAAAATATATTTATTATATAATTTTATTTGGCAGTGTTTTTTTATTAGAAAAAAAAAGTTCTAAGTTATTTTGAAATGTTGATTGGCAATGCTTTTTACCTATTCTTAAAAATGATATAATAAAATAAAATACATTGGTATAACTGATGAATTAAGAATATTAAATATAATTCAAAATAAAATAAACAAATAAGTTACCTTGTGAAGTATAATGTCAATGACGATTTTCAAAATAAATGCGAAAAAATAAAATTTATTCATCTTATAACGATATTAATCAATTGATTTAGTATTCTTACACAAGGAGGTATAATTTTGATAATGATAACAAATGAATTATGTTTTAAATATTTTTCACGAATTCAAAAATGATGAGTTTTTTTTTACACTTATTGTACTGTATGTATATTTGGGTATGACAAACTTGCCTTATAATGGAACATACCTTCAAACTTGGAAGTGGTATTCTGTAATTCAATAATTATATCAATATAACATTTATAAAATACTGTACCATGTGAAAATGATTCATATACATAAATTGTAGAAAACGGCATAATTATTTTAATAACTGTGTATCTAATGATACTCGTTTATTAAACTAGGTCAATATTTAATTAGATTTCTAGTCTTTAACGATATCTGTAAAGCCGGAATTACTGTGGACTGGAAATTCCCTTGAATGGACATTTAATGCCTTTTGGGACATTAGCTTAAATTATGAAATATTTGAGTTTTGTACGAAGTTTGATTAAATTTTTCGTTTTATATAAGTAGATAATTACTGGAAGATAAAAGATTGAAAACTTTAAAGCTATAATTTAAATACAATTTTAGGTTGTATTTTATTCGAATCTGAAAAACAAAACTGCGAATATTCAATGGAACCAATCAATAACATTGTTTTAAAATCCATTAATAATGACACTTAAAAAAACAATAGCTGCACATGAAAAAATAAATTATGCAAATTTTACATCAAGCAACTAAAATGTGATGCTCATCTGATCTTATTAAATATGATATAATAATTATAATAATCCAATATTCCATATTCAAAATAATCTTAAATAACTATTACAGTCCCATAAAGCAAGCATAGATATAGAAAATGTATTCCAAAAGTTACAATAAAAATATAGTTAATATACATCATAATTAGGAAACTACGTAAAGTTACACAAGGAATATATATATTGTTTTGTATAAAACTGCATTATTATACTATTTCGGGCGGAAAGATTGCATTTATTAGCATTGTGTAACAAATTTTCAAAATTAGTATCATAGTTATTAATATTATTGGTTTGCTTTTGTTGCAAAAAAAAATAAAATTTAATTTATTAATATATTAATACATTATTAATTTATTGATATTGTGTGTATTAATTCTAATATCATATTTATTAAAATAGTTCGTATAATTTTTCTAGCAATAATATTTTGTCATGCTATTATATAAAACGGTGTTTATAATGAAATAAACTACTTTATTTCTTATAAAATTTAATAAATCTTACATTATACAAATGTATCTATTCAACAATTTGATATTGTTTATCTATGAAGTTTAAGTATAAACTAAAAATTACACATATCAAGACTATTATTGATCCACCAAATTGTATTTAGTATATTTTAGAAAGAAAATGGTAAGCCATCGTTTATCGTTGAACTGAAATATATTTTTAGTGAATCTCAGTTCTTTTTGCTATTTTGTATACTTTAATATATACTTTTTAAAGTGAAATAAATAAAAATAGATATTGGATATATTTATATATTAGATATATTTTTAAGGAATGTTAAAGTAGTAAATAGTGATTTGGAATTTTTGATCGATAATATTATTTTTGATTTAATAAAATATGAGTTATAAGAAACATTATATACATTTTTTCAAGTAAAATATGTTTGTAAATAATAAATATTAATATTATGTCAATAAGATTCTATTCTTTTGTACTGATACTTTTGATAGATGAGTATTTTCCAAAAGAATATAAATTCTGTTTTGTTCGGGAATCATGTTAACATTACAATTATTTGTTTTTGTGTTGTTCGAAAGAGTATGTTTAATAATGCCCTTTTCAAGTATTTGGTGGAGAACATTAGGAATCACTGCGTGCTGAGATTACCATACAATAATGATAATGGTGATAATAATGATAATAATAAGGAGGAACTAATTAATGTGAGTAGTGTAGATTGGCGGCGCCTTCCACGCGCACTTGTTTGTATTCAAATTAACGCAATAAGCGCATTTTTTCAGTGCATGACCGCCTCAGCTCATTTGCGGTATAGTTTACGATCGGTCGTCGGCGACTTCAAACGGCAGCGTTGTTTACATAATATAGGTCCTCAGCAGCCGGAAACAATATGAGGTAAAGATGAAAGGAGCCGCCGCACCTGCGTGTTCGAATGGCCCAGTTCACATATAATGCCGCATCGGGAGGCGCGCGCGCTTATTTTCATCCTTCAGCCGAGGTTGAGCCTAATGTTTTGAAGCCAAGAAGAGACCGACCCTACTACTACTACTACAACTATCCTTCGCGGCTCCTTTTATATCCGATCCTCATTATTAACGAGTTTTTCACCGTTTTTCTCTCCCAGCTTTTTTCTTCCTTCCTCCTCTCCTTTCTACGTTGTATCTTTTCTTCATCCACACATGGATCCAACCACAGTATACGTACATCCATCTACAAATGCATACAAACGCACGCACAACTCATGCGCACACTTAAATACCTTAACCCCTTGTGCCCTTTACGGATAGTTAACATGACAACTACAAATTGAACTCAAATTCCACTATTTATAATAACTGTAATTGAATAGGCGAAACGTTGAATGCCGCGGCCCTAATTAACGTTCCCCATATCAAATCCGCTTATGGTCGTGGCTCAATGCCCTTCGCCAAACCTCATTAAAACCCATTCCTTCGCTGTGTTCCATTTCGAATTTATTAAACCGAATGGATACACAGGGGAGCGACATTTAATATCCTGCTTCATTAATTAATCCAGTCTGTCGAAAAATACAGGGCTCTGTGAACATAAAAAGCTACACTGTTTAATTACATTGTTACTAATATGTGAAACATGAATCAATTGCGTTACATTTTAATTTTCACATGTTTTCCTTTTAATTATCATGTATACATTTCACATTTTTTTAAATAAAATAATTGAGATACCAATTAACAATTTTCAATAACAAAAAAAAAATGAATACAATAATATGAAGAAATAGAAAAAAAAATGCTATTGTTTTAAACGGCTATAGACCATAGGTCTTTCTGCTTTAATACTTTTCATTCTATTTAAGTAATTGCTTCATTAATTAATATCAATGAATTGAAAAGATACTGAACGTTCTTTAGGAAATTATTATGTAATATAATTGTGTTATAATGAAATTCTATTGAAATGCGATTATTCTAACTTAAATTAACTTTACCTATTCGAATAGTTTTTTTTTTTGGAGAAGTTTGCTAAAAAATATGAATCATTATTTTTATTCCCAATAAAAATCCGTTGCACCACATTTTAAATCGCTTCAAATAGGTTTTTTGAAATTTAACTTTAAAGTTTACTTATTACATTACATTATATGTTATTTTGCTGTAAATTCCTTTAAAAATCATACAGAAAGATAGCGTTATATTTGTTTTAAGCATATCTGTCAATGTTATACATTTTTCTTTTTAAATGTAAGTTTAATTAGAATCAACTTCAACATGGAGTGAACGAACATTTTTTATAAATATTTTACTTATAGGTACCAAGACTCATAAATCATATATGTAGTTTTATCCAACGTTCTGGTTACTTTTTTGTTTATTTTTTTATAATGAGCTCGGAATCATGAATATGGTAAAAGTACAAAATCAAAAATATAGAATTGATGTAAATTCTTAAAGTTCTCGAGTCATATTCATAGTACAAAATCGATTTTTCTCCAAATTTAAAAATTAAATTATCAAATTATATAACAATAAAAGAAACGATTTTTATAATGAAAAGGACACAATATAATTATGATGAATTATAATAATAATAATATGTTATTGCAACAATAACTATAACAAACATAAACTAAATACAATAGTTATGATGAAATACAATATATATTCATTTTACTTGATGCAATTAGTAAAATAAATTGCAATTGCTAGATATGATATACATACACTAGTCTATTCAGATATTTGAATGTACTATAAAATAGGTCATTAAAGATTAATCAATTTCCATGTACTCGGTTCTACCTAATTTATCTTTTAATTAGAATTACAAGCATAGTTTATAAAGTTACAGTAATTTGAACATAATGGAGCTAATGTAGTTAATTAATGAGCATGTGTAATTGTAACAACATTACAACGGACGTAATAAAAATCTCAGAATGGTTTTAAACTTAATTAGAGAGCAATTATTTAATTGAATTAAGATACGACAGGTGTTTTTATAGTTTAAAATAATATAAAAAAACTCATTTATTTATGTTTGCATATTTTTGTATTATTTAAGAATTTTTATTGACCTTTTAAGGGCCGTGGTTTTTCCGCTCTTTCAATATGATTTTGTATAATTAACAATAATTATATATATTAAAATAACTACATGAACTAATAAATAATAACAATATATATAAACTGTTAGAAAACGCAATTGACCATTGTTCTGTCTATTTCTTTAATTAATTAATATTTATATATTTTAAATAAATATTAAGTTTTAAATTTCATAATTTATAAAATTATAAACATAATTTTATTGGACGTTAATAAATTTAACTTGGAATTCTCATTAAAACTGTAAATTATTTAAATGATCATTTTCACCCGTTTCTCACTTTTGCGCTTGAAAAAGTGTAAATGCGAAACGTATAATTTTCAAATGATTTATGTATACGTTCTCGAGTAATAAATTACCTGAATAGAGAAAATTAATAAGAGGGAAAAAGTCAAATACTTAAATTAATATTATTAAGTAACTGTGAATCTTGTCAAGTTACGTTTATATCTTTTTTTTTCAGAATTCCCCTCTTGTTAAATAAATTAGCACCTTCGGAAAGTGTTAATTTAATTACTTCCGGCTTTATGTTTGCGTTATTACCTATATTATCTGAGGAAATATTTACGTGATTTTTTCTTCAAAGGGACATTACAATATTACGGTTTTCTTATCTAAGAACCCGCTAAATGGGTAATAAAACAGTACTATTAAACTATTATCTTGATTGCAGTGTTAAGTTCGTGTTTCTGAACACGTTAATATTTGTTGTTTGTCTATCTCTCCTGTGAGAATAACATGAAAGGGCAAACTTTTAATGCGATACTTTATCTTCAATAACATTATAAAACTTAAAGAGAATTGTGTAGGTAAAGAATATATTTTACTTTCGTCTCTGTTTCACTCATTTAAGTACTTTGTACTTAATTACTTAAATTTATAATGATATTTTTAGTTCGTATAAACGCATAATTTTATTTGTGATAAGTAAATGGATTGTAACACTATATTTAAAAGGTTAAAACTTTGTGTCTTATGGACTATCAAATAAGCCCTTTGTAATATTTAATTTTTTTCCATTATTGTATAAATTTCATTTGTGAATGTTACTAGAAATGTAATTATTGAAAATTGTTACCGAAATTAATTGGTTGAACTATGTATGCATTTTGTTAATTAACAAATCTGCCTTTTAATTTAGAATATATTTAATAAATTATAAAGTCAAAAATTTTACAAATTGTACGATAATATTAACTTCTTTGTTATTATTTAAATATCATTTTCAATATAATATAGATGAAAATTGTATCAATATTTGAGTATATCTCAAGAAAGTATACTTAGACTTATAAAAGTCTATAGATTAAATCTATCTGTATCATACCAGATATGATATATTTGCAGCTGACGTTCTGCTATTAGCTTTTTTGTAAATGTCAGATCAAAGTGAATATCGTTGATGTATATTTTTTTAAATTTTATATACTGATCGATTGACATCTATAATCAATTATACGAATCGACTGAAGCATTTAATATAAATTAAAACATTTGTAACAGTTGAGTGGTAATTTTTTGTTAACTAGTGCTTATATATTTTGTGTACGAGATGATGGATCTGTTCCTTTCTCAGTGTTAAAGGGCAGAGTTTTTCTGCCATTGTTAAATAAGTTTATGGTGAAACTAATAGAGCCATTGTTAGAGTAAGTTTGTGTTATGTGGAGGGAGAGAGAAAGAGAGACTGGAAAGGCAGGTGCCATTTTATTTCTTATTTTAGTTTTGGCGATAAAATACCGATGGGGACCATTGGTAAGAGAGGTGAGAGATAAACTTCCAGGGAGAGATTGATCTGTCGCTCTCTGTCGTGGTGCCGTCACTGAAGAATTCGGAGAGTGATTGAGAGCCGGTCAAAAACGCCGCCGACGCTTATTAATCGCCGCATCTGAAAATTCCGCCGACCAGTTGTGTTGTTGTCGAAGGAGGAGGAGGAGAAGGATGAAGAGAAGGTGGAGAGGCTGACGGGTGGCGAGAAAAGCGGCGGCGTCCCTTCGGCCCTATCGATCTTCCATGCACCGCAATCCCCTATAAAATCTATAAAATCGCAATTACATAGCTTGAATGTGACTAAACGGCAGGCGGTGGTTTTTGGTGGGCGGCGGCGGTGGTTAGAAGGTTACCTTTGGGACACCTGGAGGCCCCCCAGCCCGGCCATAATTAATTCCCCATTTATGTACGGACAATCCAAAATCCCCGTCTTCTCTCAAGCACTTGACGAAATTTTTCAGTGTCATCCTCCTGGAACCTAAAAAAACAACACCAGAGACTCCGCAGCCCTTAGCTGTATCCATCAATGTTTGGTTATACTTTCCTGAGGATAGGATGTATACCTTTGGAGAGGTTTTGGAGTCGAGAGGGCTTACGTTATTAATTGCGTTGCGCGGTGTTTCATCCATCTGCGTCGCTAATCATTCGCCCGCCCCGAACCCTCATAATATTTGTATTGCGGCGACGGTGCCATCGGTATGAAAAATGAGAATGTTGCTGAAGTGACATGTGTCTAGGAGGCCCAAAGGGACCGAAGACCTCCAACTGTGTCGGAGAAGTCGCGCGGTCAGCGACCACCGCTTCGCCGCGAGAGATAGCCATCAAATTGGGTTCTGCTCCTTCATTTCTCTTCTTACTTGGGTTCTTTTATTCTTTTTCGTTTTCCTCTCTTCTATTCCTCCCATTATGTTACATACACTCAGTCCTATCTATGATTTAAATACATACTCGCTTCGGACGTATTATATTACTTAATAATTCATATTTACTTTCACCCATTAAGTGGGAATAAGGAATTCTGGATGCGGTTACTGCTTACTAAATATTACGTTTATTATCATACAAATGACAACCAACTAAATCTAATTACTAAATATTAAATTTTCTTTAATTAATCATAATATTGCAGAAATACTGCGGTCAATAGCCCTTGATAACAGATGGAGAGTTGTTTTTTTAAATTTATTTAAGTATTATTAATGTTATATAAATGTATTTTGGTATTGTGACTGTTGCAATGAATATTATTAATAATAGGGTAGAAAGACCCATGGTCAATAGCCTTTTGCAGCAATAGCAATAATTATATTTTTTATTTGTATTTCCATTCTATTCAGTTTGTATTTTTCTTGTGGTTGTTCCAATAATTATTTCAACATCTTTTGTTCTAAAGGGCTATCGACCGAGGTCTTTCTGCTCAATATTATTAATTAAGCATCCTCGTACTAAATAATACTCTTAGTCTAATTTTTAATAATAAAAATATAAAAAGAAGAGGCTATATGAGATTATGTAAATTTATAGTATTGTTCTAATTGATTTTTATGGACATAATAACTATTTTTTATTTTTTGGAGGTACAATTGTCACGTGGATGCGGAAGTCAAGTACCACCGGTATGTATTTTCAATTAGTATTAATTAACATAATAATTATTTAATTAAATCAATGCTATAAGTTTAGTATGGTTTAGTGTGTATATTTTTGTTCAGAATGATTGACTAAAATCACACAAATAATAAATAAGACCTATGATCTACAGCCTTTTACAGCAATTGCAATAATTGTGTTTTCTTTTTTGTTTTCCATGAATTTGTATTTTGTCTTGTAGATGTTACAATAAATTTAATAATAGTAAATAACAAAACAAATAAAAATAATTTGATTTGTTATTTATTATTTGTGTGATTTTCGTCTTCCTTGGTAACTCATTAAATTTTCTAATAAAATACTTAACAGTTTAAATTTATAAAACAAAGTAATCTTTACTAATGCTTTATATAACTATTATGACTGTAACATGTTAGTAATAAATTATATTTTGAACTGGAGAATAAAACATTTGCTAATAAGAAATTGTTGAAGAGGAATTTCATTTATTTCAACTTCCTTTTCCATTTAAAAATATAATATTTATAAAGTCATTTAATTATTGAAATATAATAATTAATTTTATTTATTTTTACAATATTCTCAAAATGTAATGAATATATACAGTTATTCAATTATGCATAAAAGCAAACTCATCTTTGTTCAACAATATAATGTTATACTAAATGCTAGAAGAAATAATGTATTTTTTTTGACGAAAAATAATAGATGGTTCTTGTAAAATATAATATAAATTGAGTTTATATAATCGTTTTTGATTCACAATCAGTCATATGTATAAAAGCGCACTAAATGCGTACATATGAACATACACCATGTTAATTTATCATTAAATACAATTCATTATTTAATGAGTATAATAGTTGTTGGGGTATCGTGATTAATTATTTAGTTGGTGCATAATTATCATAAATTTTTAAACAATACTTATTAATTAAAAAGTGACATAAAAATTATATAATAATGATGATTCCATAATGTGGTGACTACTTTAATAATAAATTGTCAGTAGATTGGAAGACGGTCAAAAAACTAATTAAAACAGCAAATTTTATTTACAGAAACCCCTGATAGTTATGCACAAACCCAATACTACAAATGGGGTAAAATTGAAATTTGATGAGAACGTCTAGTTAAAATATTAGAATTAGACCCATCTTCATCAAATCAAGTCGCAAAGATAGCTTAATTAAAATATTTAGGAGTAATAATTGGGTAAAACAGGACTGGTTTGTGCATTCAATTAATCGTAAAACTTTTAACCATACAAAATTGTTTGGAATATATTGAATTTGCAAAAGGTGAATATGATACAATAAGTTTGAAAACAATAAAAATGTATTGAATGAAGTTGAAAGAATGTTGCAATTCATTTCGAACAAAATAAAAATGAGTTGGTTAGTTTTACATTGTAAATATTTTTTCCATTGAGTATAAAGTGCTGTGCATACCGTAACCAATATTATTTATTATATATTTATAATAGCTTAAACATTAATGTTAAGAAAAAAATATTGTCTTACATATTTAAAAAAAAGTGCTTTGACTGTCTGGTCAAAATATTGATATGTCTTCTAAACATTCATGATAATTGAAATTTTGTAGAAATAATATAATAATAAGAATATTGAACTTCTTTCTCAAATTTTTTTTTTTATTTATTAGGCAACTTAGTTCAAATGGACCGAGGTATTTATACCCAGATATAATTATTTTTTCAATGTCTCACTATGAAATTTTAACTCCAAAAATAATATCTTACGGCTTCGATTAGTCCGGATTCATTATATTTAGATTAGAACATTTCAAAGCAAAGAACATTTCCTGTATGTTAAATTCTATTCAGAAATTATTTTATAATATTATTATTATAATATAATCTTGATTATATTTTATATATACCTACAAAGTAAAGAAAATACATAAAACGTTAGAAAATATATTTTTTATGCATTTCCTGTTTCTTTTTATATACAGGAAATGGGGTAGAAGTTTAAGTGTTTAGACGATTGACGAAAGTTTCCTTCTTACAGGAGAAACGTGTAGAAAATCACTAAACTTTGAACATAATAATGAATAATAATTTCATTTATTGCAACAATTTGTCGCTGTTTTGCTTTGTTACTATTCTGATCTTGTCCTGTTTTGTAAACGTTCTTCGGATGTAAGAATCATTTCATTTTCACGGTACTATTAAAATTATTTTTTAATGGTTTTGTTTAGAAATATTTCACAACAACTAACTATTCTGTTAAAGTAAGTGTACTTTACAAGGATATTCATATATTCTTATATACTTACTTTATTCTATCACATATGATGTAGTATTACTGTAAATTAATTAATTGAGTGCTGTCTTAATGCCGACATGATATGAAAGTTAATCCACCAGACTTTATTGTGTTAACTAGTTGCAAGTTACAATTTTATTCCAATCAAAATTGAATATTATTTCATATGTAGAAGATGTTAAATTGAAAATCAAATAATTTTGATAATTATCTGCTACTACATGAAATGAAACATGAATATAAGTCCAATCTAGGCGCTACTATAAACTCATACTCTAACTATCTTTTATTATGTACTTTTTTTTATTTATAACTAATGCTTTATGTGTTTGTATGCATTGTTATGTATATTATAATAAGAATAATATATATTTTTCTTATTGATAAAAGTTCATCCAGCAAATAATTATTTTTGACTTTCGGTAGCTTTTGAACTGCAAAAATTCTAAGTATATTATATCTAAATTTCCATTCATGGTACAATTTCTCTTAATCCAAGGCGAAGTAGAATAATGGAGAAATAGAAAAAAAATGACAGTAAATAATGGGGATGGCATTCTGTTTTGGTTTCATCTAATTCCGGGTAGAGCTTGTGTTGAAATGAGAAAAATGTGTGCAATTGTCTAAGATATTAAGGTTGACTTTATCAATAGGGAAGAGGATAAAGATGAAAGGGCCGACATTTGTGTGTGCATATATACAAACATTTACCAAAAGAGATGAAGCGACTTTGAGGACGCTTCAGTTATCTATTCTAATCCCGACTAAGTGGGGTGAAAGAGTCGCCCCCTGCTAAGATGGGCGTGGGTGGTGAGTCGGTGTGTGGCCGCTCGCTTCCTCTTCTCCTTCGTACTTTGCTCTTCTGTCCACTTACCAAGCATAATTTATGGCAGGCTTATAAAGGCATCATCTACACTTTATTGCAGATTACATGATCTATTATTATCCTAATCTCTTATTTTCTAAAACGAAATTGTGAAAGAATGAGCGGCAGAAAAGAAGAGGATGAGAGAAATCTATCGCTTTAAAAAGGCAACCTCCAACTCAAAGGGTGCCTATTAACTTTTTGAGTAGCAACAAGCAGGAAAATTTATTGCACTACCTCTTTTCTACCTATTTACTTCCTCCCGAACCTTTGCGAAAAAAAAAAGAAGATTGATGCCAGGCCGTGCCGCTCTGCACCAATAGAAATTCAATTATCTTGCAAATTCCTAACAGAAGAATTAAAATTCTTCTGTTCAAAACCGCCTTTTTTCACTGTTTATTATCTGCTTTCGGAAACCTTTTGCGAACCCATCCCCACAAAGCAGAATCTCAATAAAAGCAATCGCCGTGCCCCATCTTTTACCACATACACAAAGAAATATTCTCACCTTTAGCCTACTAACGTAAACAAGGGAAGGATTTAGAATGGATTATAGATTTAATCTTGTTACACTCGTTTAAAACCGACAATTCTCAATCTTGTTATTCCTTTCCTGAGCATTCATGCATAATACAAGTGAACACATTTCTTCTTTTCAATCAAATACTTCTTATGGTTGCAATATAAGATTAATACTCACAATGCATGTAATTTAAAAATATATATACTATAAAGTATATTCTTTCTTAAAATATATAATTATTTAAGATAATAAGTACTAAAACATTTTAATATGTCGATAAATATTTGAAACACTAAAGATTAATTGGAAAATTGTTACATTTTTCTACTAATATTTTTTTAATTTGATAATAAATAAATAATTTGAATATAAACCAATTTATTAATTTACGACACTGTTGCATACAAAATAACTATTTAGAGATTATAAGTAATAATAACATTGAATAAGTTACAGAATACTATTAGATGTACTCAGATTTATACAATATGCAATACTTAATTAAAATTAAATTATTAAATAATAGCGTTATGATGTATACAAAGTTCTATGTAGTAATTACATATAATAACATAAAATATTGCAATACCCAGCAAGATGCACTAATTTTCAATTGAATAAAATTAATTATCTTTATGTAGAGTTGATCACCTTTTAATCGTATAGAAAGTGGTCGAACATTATATATACATAGAGAATATTGGAATTCACACTCGGCTAATCGTTTAAGAATTATGTATCCAAATCTAGTAAACGATGCCTCCTGAGTAAAGTTAATAAAGATGTCTGAAAATATGTCTTTGAAATTACACATGTAATGAAAAATAATTTCTCTCGATCACGAAGGTGTATTTGTTCTGTACTAATTATATTAAATTTGTACTTTAATTAATAAAAACTTCTCGTTGATATATATTATAGTATCTGCAGTTTATTTATTATTTAACCATGGTTACATCTCTAAGTAATTATAAAATAAACTGTCCACATAAAATTATGAGCATTTAAACTAACCTACTTACCACTAAGGTAACGCATACGCATAACGCTATTAACCATTGATATATTCGCTCAATGAATATTGAATTATTATAATTATATAATGGATTTTGTGGAGTGTCTTCTATCAGTCAAATCTTTACAATGTTGATAATTTTAAAATCAATAATATAATATAATTTGTTGGCCAGTCATAAAAACAAAATATAATTCTAAACATAAAACCAAACATGGTCAAACATGGCCGCTCATTAAAATATTTTTTTTCTTGAAATTATATAATGCTAAATTTTAGTCTTATTTTGGTTATAATAACAATTTATTGGCCTGATAAAATATATAAATCCAAAATAAATATAAATGTTATTATTATTACTAATTATTTTTATAACAACAGTGAACAAAATAATACAACATTCATATAATTATAAGAAAAAGAAAACATAATTATTACCACTGGTACAATGGGTTATAGAACATAGGTCTGTCTGCCCTGAAAATAAAGTGTAATCCAGTATAAATTTTCATTATAAACAATATAATAATCAAAATTTGAATTAATAGTTGTAATTTTCGTCCGGTTAGTTTAGAAATCTGAATATTTGTTTTTAGATATTATTAATAATTATTACTCCTTCGAAATATTGTTGAATTATTATACGTTATATAATGAAATAAAGGACTCAGTTACATGTTTACTTCACATTAATTAAGTGAAAGGTTTTTGTTTCTCTAATAACCAACAATTAAACTATTATTTTGTTATAGCATTTTTCTTTTGAAAATAATTAAAGTCTACAAATTATAGTAATTATTAGTTACACTGTCCGATCTTTTATAAAAACGATAGTCTTATATGGTAAAATTGTAAGGATGTTGTTTACCTATTACTTTCCAATCGCAATTACGTGCAAATAAGTGTATTGAAATAGATACAATGAATGTAGAAAAATTTGCAGCAGTCCTAATAACATAAATATCTGTAATAATAGTAGCTGATAGATGAATTCAATTTTATATGAGTAAATAATTGCATTTAGATACATATATTAAAAGTAGAAACGTTACCTGAAAACCTGATAATATCATAAAAAATCAATAATAAAAATAAAATATTGTTCTTCAACATTTTAATAAAATTAAACAGTAGAAAATTAATTATAAAAATAACAAAAGATAAGGCAGAAAGACGTATGGTCTGTAACTGCTTGCAGCAAAAACATATTTTTTTAATACTCTTTTCTATTTCTTATTTTTTTTTTTATATAGTTGTTATTGCATTAAATTATATTCTTATTAAGAAAACATCAACTTATTAATATGAAAATAATAATATAATATAATTTATTGGCCAGTTTTAAAAAAATGTATTTCTAAACATAAAAACCAAACATAATAATAATAAAAAGAAAAGGCTGGCCAAAGGGATCGACCCATGAGTATTATGTATAATGTAGAAACTAAATTAACAAGAGGAGATAAAAAAAACATTATACAAAAATAGGCAGTCTCTGATACTAGATACTGGAATAGGGTTTTGTATGGGATACTTATATTTTCGAGGGGTTGGTCGATCTCGAGGGATACAAAATTTGGAGCGAGAAGATAAATTGGAATCTTTTCAGATAAATTTAACTGCAACAATTTTGGTTTTGAAATAGAGGTAATTTGAAGGGTAATGGAGCTAGTTGTTTGAATGGCAGATCCTGGTTAGGATGGGAAGCAGAAGGGGAAACCATATTCGAGGATTTCACGGCAGAAGGATTTATAGGTGGATGTTTTACATTTGATGGATATTGCAGAACTACGGAATGTTAGGGATCGGAAATGACGGGAGATTGTCTTAATTTTGGATTTGAGTTCCTTTCAATAGGAGTTATGGTTGAGTTTTGGATCTAGCAGGATTCCTGGGTATTTTACGGAGTGCGACGGGTAGATGGGAAGATTACCAAATGTAATATGTGGAACTGGTAGGGAACTAAAAATTTTGTTTTGGAAGGATTTTTACTCGCCATTTGTTGTACCAGGATAAGGATGTTAAGAGGAGGTTTTAAAGTGTTTGGATAGAAGCTTTAAGAGAGGAAGCATGGGAAATTAAGGTAGCATCGTCGGCGATATAAAGTGGAGGATATAAAGGGTGGGATCTAAAAAATTGGTTTCGGGGCTATAGAGGTTAATACGAACATAATTTATAAAAAAAAACTGTTTATATTATTTATAACATTTAGTGTGTATACTATTTATACAAAACTTATATTAGTTTTATCTTAATTATGAAATTATAAATATGTATTTATTTTTAATTATTTTAGAAAAAAGCTACAATTATTGTTAGTATATTTAATAGTTAAGTGATATATCTATAATTTATTTTAATATTTATTAAGAGAAATATAATAAAAATATATAGGATTTATATTTTGTTAAATTTATAAAGGTAAAAATTAAAGCAATGCTAGAGCGTCATGTCGGTTGTTTTTTACAAAGGCAACTATAAAGTATTTATAGCTATTTATTTGAGCGTATTTAATAGCATAGTATGGGTTCGAGAGTTATTGCTTTTTGCCAACACAATAAAATTTTTAGTCAGACGGTATAATAAAAAAAGAGCTAGCTTCACCTGGTCTCTAATTTAATACCGATTAACAATAGATATATAATAAAGTCAATTTTATGTATATATAATACATAAAGATTACTTTTAAGGAAAATCTATCTAATCTTATATGAATCTTTGTATACAATAGACAAACTGAAATATTATAAGATTATACATAATAATTCTAAAAAACAACAATAAATATTGGGTAACAAAGAAAATTTTAAATATTTAAATTTTCTAGAGCAGAAAGACCTATGGTCTTTAGCCCTTTGTAGGAGAATCATTATATTTTATTTCACTTTTTTATATTTATTTATGACTGTTGTATTTGGTTTATATTGTAGTTATTGTAATACATGTTATTATTATATAACATTTTCTTTGTTTAAATTTAATTAAGCTATATTTATCTGTCTTTGGTAATTAAATATCTGTATAATCAATTGATTAAAAACAAAAATAAAAGATCTGCATAACAAAGAAGGAAAAGTATCAAAATTTATTAATCAAAGAGCCGCAATAAGCCGACCGTTGTAAGTGAAGTGTGGCAGCTGACAGGATACCGTAGCGACACATTTTATACGAGTATCGTCTAAGTTTGCAATTTTGCGACACTTACCTCTTTTGGAATTCTATTTAAGTGATAATAAGTATTGATAAACAAATGAAGATCTTCTAATACTTTTTCCATACTTTGGCCCTTATTTCATAGTTTTATTACTACTTCTCTTTCTCGACCTATTAATATTGTTAATTTGCGGAATTTGTTACTTCTAATTTGTATAATTATCATTAGTTTAAGTATTTTTATAGTTATTAGTACAAATAATATATAAATTTGATCGTAATCTTAAAAATACTATTTTCCTTCCATTGCTCTTACATTGTTATCCACCTTCACAAGTTCCACTTTAATATTCTCCTGGAAAATCTTAGAAAGCAAATTAGATTTTTGTGTTTTAACCCTCCAATAAAAATATTTTACAAAAAGGTGCAAAAGAAAAAAAATATTAACAAAGTTTCTTATTTTTTTTGTTCGAAACTGAATAAAGTAACCAAAATATATTCATATAATAAACAAAGAGAATATAAGAAAGAGTAATATATGTATTTTTTCTACTTCAATTTTTAATTATAAACATTGACGAATGTGTGGAAAATATACAAATTTACGAATAACATAAAAAAATTGTGTTTGTGCAAAAATATATAATCACCGTATTTTAAATTAATGGTCATGTGGAGTCTTTACAAAGACGAGCGATGCATTCAAACTCATTTTACACAAAAGTAATAATCTGTTTAACAGAATATTAAAAAAAAATCGACATCAAAGAGGGTCGCTGTAGCAGTATGTTAATCCCCTGGATACTAGTACTACAGTATCCATGCATTTAAAAGGGGGAATAAATGGGGATGTTATTCATAACCACAAATTAATATACATGTTCGACGTACGAGGAAAAAATTTGTCTGTAAATGTTTTAAATATGTTTTTATAAATAGTATAATTAGGAAAATTAATATAGTTAGAGCAGCATTTTCCAAAACGCGAGACGCATTCTATACTAAGGGAAGGCGCGAATATTAGTTACAGTGATAATTTTCCAAATGACTGCTGAACTTTTATTATTTTATGAAATGAAGGAAGGTGACGAGGTGCCAAATGATTAAATATATTTAAGGGAGACGTAGTAACAACAAGTTTGGAAACTGCTACGTTAGAGTATTATGTTATGATAATATAGACATTTATTAAGAAGGACCTTTGTTGGTGAAGTACAGTTGGTTCTCTTTTTATGCGGTAGATACGTTCCACAGGAAAACGCATAAAAATAAATCGCGCAAAAAAAGACTAGACACGTATAAAAATAAAGGATACGGTCCATAATTTTTTAAAACCGCATAATACTAAATCAATGAGTTACAATATACCGAAAATCGCATAAAAAAAGGGTTTATTAAATTTAAAAAAAAATAATTAGTCTTACTAAATTCTTTCTGAAATGTTTATCTATAATTTTATAAAAACGTTAACAATCATAGACAAGTTTATTAAATTTCCGAAAATTATAATCTTAACATATTCCTTCTAAATTTATACGGAAAAATTTTACAAAAAAAATACAGATTTTTTTTATGAAAAATAATCTTTTTTCTTTTTTTTCTTTAGAATTATCGTCGCTATATGAGTATTCAGCATAATTTGCGAACTGGTTCGAAATCACTTTTATCACCAGAAGAGATAGTCAGCATATGAGATCTATGTCCTGAAGATAATGATTCTTCACAAGTAAAATTGGTCTCAACTTCGCATGATGGCTTTGCAATTTTTTTGTACAATTCCTGATATCCAGAAATGCAATTCTGAAGATCGCGCTGAAACTTAAATGCTCATTCAGAATTATCATCTTTTTGGATGAATCTTCTTCCGATTAATTTTTGTTTTGTTGGTCTTCAACGGTATCACGAGTTATACCAATGATATCATTATCATTATCTTCAAGTAATGTCTAAATCGTTTTGGGTATATGTTTCAAAACCTTCCCCACCAATTTCATGTGCTAAAGAAATGATTTCAGCTAAAACTGTCGACGTTTGGTTTGTTTCTTTGAATTTTAACGTGTCAAAATAGTTAATTTAAAAAAAATGCTTCTTGAAATAAAAACCGCATAACTTCAAAACCGCATAAAAATAGTACACATAAAAAGAGGACCGCGTGTAGATCTTTATATCAAAGTATTTCTGTTAATATATATTTTGGACCACGTGAAATAAAGTGTTACAAATTGAGATCTTTCTACCTAAGTTTTGAGTTACGAGGTATTGTATATTAGAAGTATTTACCATCATTGCAAGCAATCTGAAAGGAAATAAGACCTACTAATATTGATTTATTATAACGATATAAATTATATAATGGAAATTGATCAATAATTAGGGTAATAACATTTTCTTCAATATATAGTAGAATTTGTGTAAAGTATTCTCATATTTATTGCATTTAAGCAAACCGTTTACAATTGTATTATGCTGGGTCAATTGTCACAAGTTTAGTCACACTGTATCACAATATAAAGGAAAGGAAAGTTGAGAAACCTTTTATATTGATTTACAAAGTTGTATAAGTTGTTTTGACAGTAGTTTTTTTATAACGTTTAACCCGTTATTCTGTGCAATAAATAGTTACATTAAATCTATTCTTTACGGTAGTAGTAAATATATTAATTTTTGTAAATAATGTTAAAATTGAATAAAATGCAATTTTCATTAAAATAAGGTAACTTGACATTTCATAAAAAAAGACTAATGAAAGGAGAAATTACTTTATTGCCAAGCCTATATATAATCAACATTACAACAAGTTAAAATGTAAAAGTTAACTAAAAAGTAATTGCATAAAAATAATTATATGGTATTAAACTAGGCAACATTGTATTAAGTTCGTTAAAAAAATATTTTTTTACGGCTTTGTAAATTGTAGGACAGTTTGTTTATTAATTATTATATATCAATATGTTGCTAAATAACCTTAATAAATAAATTAAACTATGCATTTCCATACTGGTGCAAAGTGTAATAACTACACATATTTTTAACAACAAAATGTATACAATTTATTATTGCATTTATTACTTACTAGAAAATATTGAAATATGTCTTTGTGGGGACAAACTGAACACGAAAGTAAGCCAACAAAATACATTTAATTCGAGACAGCTAGGTTGGTGTACACACTCTTAGCTTAAAATTTCGTTTTTATTCTGGCTACGTATAATCATATGATTCAAGAAGTATTTTTAGTTATGTAACATTTATACACATAAAATATATTTTTTGAAAGTTAATTATACGTCTATTTTCATTTAGTTTCTTTTTTTAATCAAAATTAATTAATCTTCAATTTGTGTTTGTTAATGTGAATTCATTATGTACGTTAAACTGAACAGATTGTATATCTAAAATTAATTATCTTTCGGAGTGCTCGAATGGTTCCTCTTATTTTCCTCATTAGTAACATCATTGGAATCATCGATCCGACAATTTACAATCTTCTTGCGAGCAGCAAAATTCATCGCAAACTTCAGCTCCATCATGACCGCCCCCTTGACTGTCATCTGCAATACGAAGATCAGTTTTTAGTATTATTTTAATTTAAACAATTTCTCTGTTTCGAATCATCAACATACGTGTCTATTGACTGCAATTTTCCGGACGTTCCACATGAATTCCGCTGCGGCGATGAGGAAGGCGATGGCAATTCCGCCTCCCAGGACGACAAACACCCCGCCCACGTTGTCGATGCTCAGCTCCGCTGCAGAATCGTCACCGGTGTGTTTCAGAGCCTTTTTCAGGGAAAAAATGAAAACATGATACTGTGAAGAATTCCGCTTTGTTGCAACCGCGCGTCTCGCTCATCGTCGCCCTGACAAAAACACACACAGACACAGACAGGGAGACAACCGCACAATTGAAAATGTAAAGCTGGAGGAGAGATATTTATCTCGCCACGGGGGATGTTTGCTTATACATATACACACGCATATTTCCACTTCTTCTTAGTCTTTTTTTTTTCTTGTTTGTGTTCGTTTTGTCGCCGTTCCTTCCCTCTCCCTATTCTTTATTCATCTTTGCGTTATGCCGTAAAAGAGACCTCACAAAACGAACACTTGGTTGTACTTTTGCAAACGCCCTTTTTCATCTTCCCGACGTCTATCCATCGGGGGAATTGATATGTCCTGCTAAAACGTTTGTTGTCGGATGTTCAGCGGGGGGTCAGCTCTTGCCGTAATGACCCACTGTTTGCTAACATTTTTCTAGAAAATGCCGAATATAAATACATCACTCGTAAATCTAACTTTGACACCGTTTGTTCCTCGCCGGCCCCCATAAAAACGCCACTCGTTTCCTACGGCGAAGGGCACGGACAGAAGAAGATGGAAAAAAAAGTTAGAAACTTTAATAATTTTTCCATAATGAATGTATATGTATGCTCCCTTCGTCCGACAATATTTTTTTTATTACACAACCTGAATGAACTTTTTACCGACAGTATAATTCTCTTGACAGAGATTAGACCCTTTTACTTTTCAAAAAAACCGGCGTTACTAATTTTAAACTTTTAAAGAGTTTCTCCTCTTTACAAAATTGTGTGAAAATGCTACGGTTAACTAGCATATTGTATAGTTTGTTATTGTATATTTATGTTTTTATAATACGAAACAAATATAAAGAATATGTATTACTCTATTATATAGAAATATATAAAGTATTTAACATCTTTAGCAATATTGATATATATCTTTAACTATAAAACTACCAGAAAATTTATTGCAACATGTGTACAAATTAAAAAAATAAATATTTTTTTAATAATTCAATAACAATTATTAGACTTTTTATTTTTATTCTTATTACTACTCTACATGTTTATAAAAAAAATAATTTCTTACTTAATTTTTATTAATATATTTTATTGCTTAGAATGATCATTTATTATTATTAGTATAGTTAATATTTTTGTAAATAAACTAATAGTAATAAACTTAATTCATTAAGTATATACTCCTGTATACATAAGAAGGGCTATTAACTACATTCATTAACAGCCAACTATTATTATGTAATCTTATGAAAAATATTCAATTGTTATATATATATATATATTAATATATTATTAGTTATGTAAATATGGAAATATAATGAAAAAAAAAAGATTATTATATTCATAATAAAATAAATTGAAGAAAGACTTCATATTGCTAATTTTGTTTAAAATATTGTTGAGTATAAAATTCTATAGATTCCATTGTAAACAACTGGAAAAGGTAATTTTAAAATATGAAATAAATTTGAATAAATTGTGTCAATTCATATATCAAAGTGAAATAACTATTGTAACGTGGCATTAGCCATAGGTATTAATATATTGTTTATAACTTAAGCTAAACATTATCCTAGAAATATCACATATATGATAATATCAAATAAGAAACTATTTTTAAGTAGTTATTTTTAAGTGACCGCACATTTTTATTTCAAGAAGCATTTTTTTAAATAACTATTTTAGGCCATATTAACACGTTAAAATTCAAAGAAACTAACCAAACGTCGACTATTTTAGCTGAAATAATTTCTTTAGCACATGAAATTGGTGGGGACGGTGGGACATATACCCAAAACGATTTAGACGAATTACTTGAGGATAATGTCATGAATGACAATGATATCATTGGTATAACTCTTGATACCGTTGAAGAACAAGAAAACGAAAATGAATCGAAAGAAGATTAAACTCCAGTCACACTCACTGCAAGTGTAATTCGAGAAGGTATTCAACTTTCCAGTAAATTAGCAAACCATTTCATCGAAAAAGATGATAATTCTGAACGAGCATTCAAGTTTCAACGCGAGTTTCAGAAATGCATTTCTGGATATCAGGAATTGTACAAAAAATAGCAAAGCCATCGCAAAGTTTAATCACTGATTATATAATCAAAGGGAAAAAATCAACATGCGAAGTTGAGACTAATTTTACTTGTGAACGATCATTGTCTTCAGGACATAGATCTGATATGCTGACTATCTCTTCTAGTGATGAAAGTAGTTTCGAACCAGTTCGCAAATTATGCCGAACACTCTCATAGAGCTACAATAATTCTAAAGAAAAATTGTGAAGAAAGATTAACTTTCATAAAAATTTTCTGTATTTTTTTTTGTAAAATTTTAGAAGGAATATGTTAAGATTATATTTTTCTGAAATTTAATAAACCCTTTTTATGCGATTTTCTGTACATTGTAACTCATTGTTTTAGTTTTATGCGATTTTAAAAAATTATGGAACGTATACTTTATTTTTATATGCGTGTCTAGTCCTTTTTTGTGCCATTTATTTTTATGCGTTTTCCGCATAAAAAGATAACCAAACATCGATTGTGAAGTATATACTCAAAAATATTAGGAAATGATGCTTTTATATATATATTTAAGCGTTTTTTTAAAATTTCATTGGAAATTGACCAATCGGCAGCATTGTGAATATATTAGGAAAATGATAATATATAATAACTAACACATTACTTAGATTTGCTGCATCACAAAATTCGATGCTTTGCAGATACTGGTAAATAATACTACGCTATAAGACCGAGAAGGTGAAATAATTAGGACGTAATAAAAAAAAAGTAAATAATGTTATTAATATTTGAAAAATTAAGCTTCAAAGATTCATATCCCTCCTAAAAATATACGTATAATTTAGACCTTCTATTATTGTAAATAGTTTTATTAATATGATTTTACGTGATTTGGGAAGAAAATCGTTTAAAACATTCGTTTCCAATTAGTCATAATTATTATTTAAATTCGATATAAGATATAATTGTTGAATATATATCATAACATAAAATGTAGTATACTAAATTACTCTTTTCATAATACAGAATTATTACTGTTACAACCGTAAAATATGAGTTATAATAAGTTTGGAACTGAAAATAAAAGTACGGAAGAAGAGGAAAATGTGTATGCATTGTGGTGTAAATATAAAACTTCCCTAATTATGTCGACTCGTGAAAACAGCGTTACGTACAAATGCAAATATTTTACTATAAAACGAAAAGCGTGCATGTAAAAGTATTATTACCGAGCATTTTCCTCCACCGTGCATTTTTCTCCACCATTTCTCCTTGAGTTTGTGCAGCTTCCCATCCTCCTGCATCTTAAGGACGGCTCCGCTGATGGCCGTGCGGTAGGGGGAATCTGTATTTTTTTGGGTAGGGAACAATTTTGCAATCACTTGGTGGTACGACAGGCATTTGTTAATTGCAGACAAAAAATGCGCGGAATGGTCGCGTCAATCCGCCAATTCTCCGCTTAGGAAATATCTTTGGTATTTTTCCTATGGGTGAATTTATTGGGTAATATGCGGCCGGCTCAGTCTCTCGTAAAAGATCAGCAGGGGTCGATTGTTGTTAGTATGCAAAGAGATGCCGACAAATGCCAGAGGAGGCCCTTCAACTCTTTCTGCTGCGTAGCGCCTAGAAAGCATTCAATATAACGAGGCATAATGAAAACTGGACCGGAAAGAGATTGGGCCTAACGAAATCTTGAAATGAGTGTGCAAGTGTTTTTCGAGTTTTTAATAGCTGTATTTGTTCGTAGGTACCACAAAGAAGCGATGAAGGAGGATAGGAAAAGACCCGAAGAGAAAGAGAAGCAGAGTCCTTGAGGAGAGGTTCTTAAGGAGCCGTCCGTGGTGGTACGGTATAGTGTAGTATGGTTTGGTTTGGATCGGTTCGGCAGCTGGTAGTTAGCGTGGGCTGCCGGCCAGATGAAGAGGACACGATAGCAATTGACAAACTGTTTGCTCTCCTCTCTAACAAGCTGCCCACAATACTTGGAAACATCGGCCGATCGCGTGATCCGATGGGATAATAAATCTACATTTACTTACTGACCGGCATAGCGATTCCATACCCCTTCGAGTCCAACCAACCCCCAACCTGCATCAGCTCGCAATCGCGTTCCATCTCATATTCGATCGAAGAGCTTTCCATCAGGAAAGCATACAAGCGTTTGCTGGTTTTCACCCTTTTCACTCCTTCCTTGTTGCTTTTCTCAAAGACACTCGGTTCCGATGCCTCCATTTGCGTCCACATCCTTTGATACGTTGAAAAATTCGAATCTCTGAAAAACAAAAACATAAATGAGCTACTTAAATTTGAACATGCAAAACTTAAAAAACCGTTGGCAAGAATTTGTTATTAGTTTATTTATTTGTGTTAATTAATACTATATAGACTTAGTATGTCACGATACTAAATATTAATTACATTAAAAAGTTTTTATATAATAAATTATAATATATTTTATATTACACTAAAATTTCTATCTAGTAAAATAATATTAATATTGTAAATTAATGTTCCAAATATGAATAGAAAAATTTGTAACTTTTAACATGTCCAAATTAAATTAATACATTTCAAACCTCTAAATGTATCTAATACTATGTTCTAGCACTACGAATAGAAAAAATACATAATCAATTTGCATTTGCAAATGTATCGTTCAATTCTATAGTTTATTAGATTTTAGGTGTATTCATTTAAAAGTCATATTGCTTAGCACTAAATAATTCAGTAAATAATTTGACTTAAATTTAATAATTTTCATTTGATCTATAATTGGTTTTATTATGTCATTAAATCTATTGATACTCTTGTATACAAACTGATAATTAAGTTAAATGTAAACTAGTTTTTAGTTTTAGATTTATTTCAAGTATAAAACATTGGAAAGAAAATTCAACTTTGAGAATATACCTAACATAAAAATTAAACTTATGATTTGTCGACAAAAGCCTAAAGAATATGATTCGAAAAAGTAGATCACATTAAATGGCTAAAATTAAAAATGGTACGAAAACTTATTATAAGTAGCACTTTATAAATATTTTTATTTCTTTTTTGAATAATAATTATTATTATTAGCCACAAATACAACCAAATAATTTTCAACCAACATTTTTCGAATCAATTTAATTTTGCTTTTATTATGATTTGATTTATATTTATTAATATTTATTTATAGATTATAATTAGCATAATTAAATTAAATTGGTTCAGAACATAACAAAATTGTTACTTTTACAATATTTTATAATTCCCATAAAACATAATATCTTATTATTTAAAGTTATAAGTGCGTATAGTTTGAATATATTTTTAGTATGCGACCTACATGTAAAAGTCTAATAAAATTATGAATACAAAAGTACAACGATAATTGTTAAATGTTTAATTAAATATTAGATGAGGAATATGCTGAATAATTAAAAGCAGCACCGAGCAACATTTACATACATGTACTGGAAGCAGTCGGCATAATTAAATTTGGTTTAGAAATAATTATTCGAAAAGTTGATACATTGTTATGAGATTTTCTGTTTTCTGAAATTGCGTTTAAAATTATATCTAAAAATATATAGTCTATAAATATTGAATATTCCTGTAACATTTATATTAATTAAATTTAATCCTAACTTTGTTTTTTATTTATATTTTGACTTGAACACGAAAAAATAATTCCATTATTCTGTTTTGACCGAAGAGAAAAGCAATAATTTTAAAGTAATTAATTTTGAACCATTTTTTTCATTTATATATATTTACGTTGGAGGTCTGTTACAAGCTAGGAAAAATCCATGAGAATACAGTACATTCAAGTATGATTTACAAACCAACCAAACAAGACAATATTTACGTGTTTAATGAATCTGAAATTAGAATTATTAATTTAGTGTTTTTTTTTTTCAATTCAACTACAATTCATAGAAATAATGCTTGTATAATATGTGCAACGCATGCTGTGTAGATATTTTATATAAAAAACATTGATGGATTATTTTGTTAATTGTCATTATGTAATATATTTAAAACTGAAATCAATAATGTGACAAAAAAAACTAAAATTATAAATACACATAATTGTGTTTTATTTTTCTTAAAATTATAGGAATGTTATATTATTTTGTTCACTGTTGCAATAACATAATTAATAATAATACAAAGAGACAATGTAAAGTGAAAAAAAATAGATATTTTAAATGAAGTTACTTGATCTGTAAGAAAAATTACTCGGTATTGTAAGTTCTGTATTCGGCTTTAACTAAATTACTATACACCCATATCTCGCTTTACGGCCTAGATACGAAACTTGGCCGCAAAGCGAAAAGCCGTATAAGGAATCAAAGCTTGCGCAAAATTGGCAACATGTAGATGAATCGACATGGAAAAAAATCTCTATTGCCGTTATAGCGAAACATTTTAGCCAATAAAAAAACGTGCCTTAATTGAAGAGGGCCGTTATAGCAAAATGCCGTATAAAGAGCGGCTATATAGCGAGATATGGGTGTATTAGTACAATTAAATAAATATGAATTATTTCTTTATGCTTTACCTGAAAAATGATGCGGTTGCTCCACCATATACGCTTCCGTATTTGATTTTCGTTTGTTTGGCCAAATCTTCGGCACTTTCTATTGTCGGTCCCATTCTTTCCATTGTCAAAAAAGCCGCCAAATTTGCAGTATATGATGCGCACATAATCAGAGAGAAAAACCACCACATGCCAGCTACCATTCTTGTAGAAATTCCTCTGTAATACAAAAAATATTTCCTAAACATTGTATTACATACATTTCAATTACTTATATTATATTATTTATATTTAAGAATTGTTATTTATTAATATAATTTATATGTATTAATATAAATTATATTAATAAATAACAATTCTTAAATATGGTCATTTGGTTAATTCACTTCAAATCTCATGAACAATTGAATTGAACGATATATTTAACATATATTTATCAGAAACTATAATTTTGTATTTATAGCATAAGTTGATCAGTTTTTTTTTTATAAATTCAATTAAACGTGAAGTCAATTGTTACTTTATTACTGTAAATATTAATATAATATTAAAGAAATATTGAGAAAAATTACGTGTATCTCTATAGTTTATTATTTTATAGCCATAGTCATTGCATATTACAAAATATTATTTAACTTCTTTCAACTTTAGTTTTTTTATCATATTTTGCACATTAGTTTGATTTCAGGCAGAAAGACGTATAGCCCTTTACAGCAATAGGAATAATTATTTTTTCTTTTAGTTGCTTTTCTTTACATTAAGTTTAAATCGAAGGGTTATCGATTTCTGTCCAACAATATTATAATACAGTATTATATTTCTTATTTCAGATACTTTTTTTTGTGATTCAGATACCGAATTGTGATTTTTTATTAAAATATTCAAATTTTTAACTATATCTGCAAGGTAAACCTATTTTGTCAAGTTTAAACGATTACAAGCTTTCCGCTGTGAGCTTTGAGAAATGGATTTTCATCGTTGTATATATTCGAATATTATACAATTACTGAAAACTGATCTATGTGAAGTATCAATGTATTTAGAAATGAAAATTATTATTTTATAAGTTATTTGGGACGATTTGTGATTAAAAACCACTTGTATTGTATTGTCATTATTGAAATCTGCTTGTTATTTTGGGACTTATGTTTATGTATTTCGTTATTTGCTAGTGCTAAATAGTAGCAGGAACAAATATAAATAAACTGACGTCGGTGCTCATTACTGTATTTTCTAATGCGTTCATAAGCAAACATCTAGCTTGTATGCGTTTCAAGAGAGTGGATTGATCAAATAGACATAAGCGTTTCTACGGTAGTCTTTACATGGAATTCTGTTGGTCAATAAACAAAGCGGCGTAGAAACACGCAAAGCTTATTGGAAATTTCAATTTGGTATATTTGTATAGTAGCAATCCCTTTCGCTAATTTTCGGAAAATGACATAGAAAATATAAACTTGATATTTTACTAAACATGAATTTCTATCATTTTAATTTCTATATTATTACTATTATTATCAATTATTTTTATTACAACAGTGATCATACAACATACATATAATTATAAGAAAATAAAATACAATTATTATCATTACTACAAAGGACTATAAACCATAAGACTTTCTGCCCACTTATTTATTTTAAAAAAATATAAAAAATGCCACTGTGGTTTGAATTATAATTAGTAGAAATTATCATTATTTAACAAAATTTCTAAACATTTTTTTAATTATAAATTCTCCTCTGCTGCAGTTCATGGATATTCTATAGGCTGGTATTGAAGGTGAGCTTTATAAATTTGTTCTGTTTCTATAAAATTCTTTAATTTTCTTCTTAAATTTTTCCATGTTCTTCTCTTTTTTTATGTCGTTCGGCAATTTATTGTATTCCCTTACTCACCTTTGTTTTGAACTTTCATCATTTTAAGGGCATGTAACTTTGATATAACAATGGGAATATATAAATGGGCAAAGTTTGAACTTTTCTTAAAAATAATTAAGAAAAAATAAAAAAAAAACATAAATTGATTTTTTTTTTCAACTACTTAGAGATAAATTATTAAGTTGCTTAATTTTCTACTTAAATTTTAAAATAATATAAATCTTATTCCAGTTATATAAATAATATCATGTAATCGAATAGACTGCTGTCAATGGCCCTTCGTACATAGAAATACAATAAATTTACTTTCTTATAATTAATTTCATGTATAATGTGAAAATACTAAAAGTTTAGTATATTGTAAATATAATATATAATGAATATTTAAATGAAGTTATTTGGGTAATGAACATAAATATATCGTCATTAAAATGTTCTTTTATTTTCATTCGGTTCTTAAAGTGAGAACAAAAAGGCCCGAAATGAATCAATTTCCGCGGTGCCTTGAAACAGAAAGGAGAAAAAGAAGAAGAAGAAAAAAAACATGAAACGGTTGCGACAGGTCTTATCACAGCTACCCAATTGGAATTTAAAAAGGATTCCATGAATAAGTCGGAATTATCATCTGGGAGTCAGCGAAAAACAAACATATTTATGTATGCTCGCTCCACCCGAAACGAAGGAGAGAATTCCGGGCAGCGGCGACGCCGTTATGTAAGAATCGATCGGATAGTTCCCTCGAACTGGACTAATTGGTTATTTTATTAGTGGTCGACGTAAAGAAATGTTGGAATGCTAAAAATGTGTGTATGGTGATGGGCAGTGGAAAGAAAAAGGAGGCGATGGAAAGGATTGGTCGGCGAGGAACCCAAATCAGAAGTCGTAAAGCTCACGCGCGGGACGAAAAACAAAACAAGACAAAAAAGAAGAGAACACAAAAACAAAGAGAAAGAAGCTCACCGTTTCTCGGTTGTGAAAGTGTTTGCTATTGGCTAATATTTGTAATATACTTAACACATGTACTGTGAATACTAAATACACGTAGACGGAATATTATTTCATCTCACATTGATGTACAATAACATTCTTTTAAAATTACTATTTCATGTTTTTGCCTCAAAAGCCTAATTACTTTATTTTTAATTGAATAAATGAGTGGTAAACAAAATAATAAATTATTATTAGTAACATCTTCTATTTTTCGAAAAATCTATGTTATTTATGTTTATTTTGAAGAAATACTGCATTGTAATATTTGTATAATTCTAAATAATATAACAATTTTGACCATCCGTGACTACATAGAAACAAATTACATCACACAATTAAAATCTCCAGATATTACAGACAGCGCTACTATTTTGCAGAGCTTGAAGTGCTACGTTGATAGCTTTCAAATTGACACGCATGTTTGCTTCAGTGGCAATAATGTTTACACTTTGGTTGGTGTTTGTTATGGACCCCGAGCAGGAATCATTTGATACTGCAAAAACATTTGTAATTACTGTTTAGTCAGTTGAATTGGCTAAAATCTACATCCAAATTTGTATTTTATTATTTTCAAATTAATTGGTTTTTACAGAATGCACTTACTTTCTTCTTTTCTAATTTTTTGTAAGTTATAAAAGACGGAAGGACCTAGGTCATTAGACCTTTTTCCCAATTTGGACCAATACACATGTTGAAATTTTTAGATAATAAAATTATATACTTAATTATTAATTAACTATTAATTGAATTTAGAAGAATTTAAACCGTAAAATTATGATTAAAGTTGTAAAAATATATATCCTAATTTATATTTATTTTTTTCATATAATAATATTGGGTGGATGCATAATTATTGGTCTTATTGGTGAACTAACCACTAATAGTAATATTTGTTGAAATGTTAAACATACATTTGTTAAAAGTTCTTTGTGTCCTTTCATCTTTTGGTAATTAAATTTGTTGAAATTTGTATTTTTAAATTGACCAATATTTAAAAAAAAATTGGCTAATAATTTCCATTTTATTTGAAGGCGAAATAATATTTATATTTCTGGTTTTGTCAGAATAGTATTTTTGAGTATTACTTTAAAAAGCATTACGTTTACAGTTGCTATTTTAAAGTAATTTTAAAAAGGTGTGTTCCTTTAAAATCGAACATTTTTTACAAATTTTACTTATAAATATATAGTTTATCGCATTATTCGTTGTCTTAAATTTTCTATCATACAAAATAACCAAAATGAAATATTTGGCTTTGTTCAAGTTTTATCATTATTTTCAACAATGTTAAACCTATTAAAGTGTAATACCCTATTAATAAACATTTTCTGTTCATTATTTCATTATAACGTTCTTAATATTAAAAAAGTATTTTATTCTGCAGTTTACAAGATTTTGTCAAAACTAACTTTTAATATCATTTAATATCATTAATATTTTTATAATAGTAATATTAAATTTATTGCAACAACTATATGACAAAAATACATACCAAAATAATGTATAAACACAAAAAAAAGAAAACACAAATATTGCCATTGCTGCAAAACCTATTTTTATTTACACTCTATTATCAAAAGCAAATTATCTAAATTTATTATATGGACATTTATTTTAAAGACGTAGAAGTTTTTAGAATTATTAGTACACCCATACCTCGCTATACGGCCGCTCTTTATACGGCATTTCGCTATAAAGGCCCTCTTCAATAAAGGCACGTTTTCGATATATGGCCTAAAATTAAAAATAATGAACCTTGTTTGGAAAAAAATATAGCCAGAATGTGTAAAAAGTACTGATGCAGAAGTTAATTTCCCTCCTGAAATTAGGCAAAACATGTTGGATCTACCACATGATCTCGGCTTTGAAGATTTAACCGAAGGTGATGTGCTTAATCTACTTGAAGCTGATAGGGAACCCCTTTCATATGAGGAACTCATTCAGTTGCTAGCAGCACCGGAATGTGATGAAGGGACAGAGCCTATTGTATCCAAACAGCTAACATCAAAAAAATTGTCGAAAGCTTTTTCCTATTTTGAACAAGGAATAAACATCCTCCTTGAAAATGTTCCTGACGTCGAACATAGCGCTAAAGTTTATCGAGGAATTAACTCAGCCATTAGCTGTTATAAATCACTGAAGAACGAAATAGACAAGAAGGCAAGACAAACAATGCTAGACAATTTTTTAAGCCAGGCCCATCCTCATCAGCGAAAAATGATGACGGCAGTGATCTGCAGGTTACCATTTCTTCATCATCTTCAGATTAAAGCCATTAAAAAAATATGTATATATACACATATTTTATGTAACATGAAGTTGTTTCATTTTTGTTTATAGATTATTGTTGGTTTTTGGAGTTTGTTATTATTTTATGTACAAATGTAAATACTTGTTATATTATATTTTTGATTTAAATGAAATAAAAAGATAAAATACATTTAGAATGATAAACCATGCTACATATACGGTTTTTGGCTTTGCAACCAAGTTTCGTGGAACGTATCTAGGCCGTAAAGCGAGGTATAGGTGTATATTTATTATTTTGGTCATCTTTTTATAGTTTTTTGTTTCTTTCTCAGTATCTTTATTATTTTTTTGCCAATATGTAATTATGTATTTATTGCTTCAATATCATAAGCGAATATGTAAATATTCTTCACAAATATTTCAAAAATCCAGCCGAATGCTACAGAATTTATATATTTATTTTTTTCATTTGCAGAAGGTTTACTTTTATTTGACTATATTTTGAATTTCCTCTTTTTTTCTTTTCTTTTATGTATATCTATTCCAGAATGTATTTTTTTGTATATTATTGTAAAAATGTATGCATGATTGTGTTTTTGGGCCGAAAGACTTAGGCCGCCTTTTAGTGACTTTTATGTGATTAATAAAGTTGATTATTATTTCAAAAAATAATTATTAATAATTCATATTATTATTAATTATTTTTATTGAAACAGTGAACAAAATAATACAACATTCATATAATTATAAGAAAATGAAAACACAATTATTATCATTGCTGCAAATAGGCTATAGGCCATAGGACTTTCTGATTTGAAATAATATTATTTTTTATAGATATAATTTGAAATAATTATACATTTTTAATTGTAACATGTAATTGATGTTAAAAACATGTTATTTGAAATATTAGGAACTTTTAACAATTAAAATCAATGTATTTATTACTGCTTTTAAATTAATTAATGTATAACTAATATAATAAATTGGATATGTGCAGATTTCATCAATAATAAATATGTTTAATTGTAATTTATAGAATATTTTACTGAAATTATTAGAGTGCATTTCTATAAATATAATGCTACTAATATATAAAGTTCGAGCAGAGACTTCAAACTGTATATTGTCTGAGTTTTCTTAATTAACGAGATTCCATTAAAATTTACGCGAATGTATTTCATGTCGTAAATATGAAAATTGTTGTACTAAAAAAAGGTATTCCTTAATTGCATTCACGTGTATGAGAGATATTTTTAATATCAATAATTACGAATTGGCTAGTATATTTCATTTCCATTAATTACCATACGCCGTATACGCTACATACGCATTTCATTGTGCCTTTTTGTTGTTGTTGTTGCTGCTGTTGTTTTTATTTATATGGTTATTAGATGATCGGTCGGCTTTATAGATCAGAGTAGATGACCCCGCCAATATTCCTTGCTACCTGGCGTTACTAACAAGTCTGTGTAAGTAATGAGCATAATCAGCGATGACGCTCTTTCTTCAGCAAGACAGAGAGAGCGACGAAGGTAAGTGTAGCGGCCTCTTTGAGCGGCGATCATTGAAGAGGAAGCGGTCAGCGTGTCATAAACTATGACCATATGACCGGCTCGGCACGCGCTCCTTCTCGGAACTCTTTCATCCCGTGCCGACACGCACCTCTCCATACATACACTCTCCTAACTTTCATGACCGCCATCTCAATGCGCGCACACACACATATTCTCAGTCCTGACTCTTACTCTCTTCGTCTTCATTTTCGTCTTGGAATCAGAAAAATAAAGTAGACACTTACTTGGGCAAGATATCGCACCCTTGGGCCATGAGTGAACCGAGCGTCAACCATAGGCAGTTCTTTATGTTCCATATGTTCTCCAACTCTTCTGGATTTTCATTGCACGGATGCGGATTTTCCCAATCACCTGGCGCCAACCTAAAACGAAATTATTTTTATATACAATTATTTAACAGTTACTTCATTGTTCATTACAAAAACAGAGTAAAATATGTTAACCTATATAATTTAGATTTTATCTATTTATTCATAATTCATTTCATTGTATTATTATTTACTAAGACTTTCTGTCATAGACCTTATTTTCAGGGTAGTTATTATTTTTTATATATTTTATTTATTATTTTTAGATATTAATATTACAAATGTTGAAGTCATTCTAGATATTTATATCACTCATATGTCCAAGAAATATTCGTATCATCAATTAATTAAGAACTTACTTCAATAGATCAATGAAATTAAATAAAGGATTGTAATTGGTTTTGTTAAACATTGGAGAAATCAATAGATTAAATTAGTTTCATATTTTTATTTATTAAAGAAATAAGATATGCAATGCAATATTTTTGGTCAATACTAAACATTCATCTTTGTAAAAGAAACTTGTATTATTAATTCCTAAAGATAGGTTGAAGTAGAATTGCAGATAAAAAGAATATTTGTTAGAAATAACTTCTGAAATCCTAAATATTATTTTTTTTATACTTAAAATCAACTACGTATTTAAACGTGTTTACTAAACACAAATTATTATTAGTCTGTATGTAATTGTATTATTGATGATTATGTAATTGATTATAGTCATATCGTCTTGAAATTTATCATATTAACAATAAATATTGAAAAAAGTGAATAAGTGACGGAAAGACCAATGGTCGATAGCCCTTTAGCCAGCCTTTTCTTTTTATTATTATTATTATGTTTGGTTTTATAATTAGAATTATATTTTGTTTTTATAACTTATATAAAATATATTATATTATTGAGTATAAGTGAGAATGTTGAATTGATATTAGTACATACTTTGGACTAACATTTCTTAATCTATGTGTGGCGTACAATTTTTAGTTCAGTTTTTCAGCAGTTCCTCAATTTGACACCCATTTAAAGTGAGGAACTGCTAAAAAATATATATATTATATAATAATATGTAATACGTATAGTTTTTATCGTGTTATTTCAGGAAATATTCTCTTATTATTTGAAAACCTTTTTATTTCATAAGTTGAAATATTAGAAGTCCTGAAATACTCACATTGGATGCTACCAATATTACCAGGTTATATTAATAAATTATACATTATTTTGATATGAAACTGATTTAATTAATTTATTTTACATTATAAAATTCATTGATGTTCAACCGAAATGAAAGTTTATAGACATGTTTGTTTTGAAGTAGTACTTTCAATTTTATAATATTCATCAAATTTTGCATAATTTTGAAGTATGATGTATGATGGTATTTTTGCTACAAAGTATGGAAAGAAAGTTGGAAAAAAGCCATTAAACAAAATGCAAAATATGTAAATGATTGGTGTTTATTCTTGAAGTTCTTGCATTTTTCTCTAAATTACTTTCATCGCTATATTGTTTTTGTATTTTTATATTATAATATAATTCCAATATTTTGTGCTTATTTTTTTTCGCAATAAATATGAACATTAGCATTAAAAAAGTGACACAATTTATTAACGCCGCAATTAATATATTGATAAGCAATAAGTAATTTAAATCGAATACAATAGACATATTTCCCAAATAATAAATGAAGTGTATTTGTATTAAATAATTATTAAACTGGAATTAATTAATTACACAAATCAATTATTCAAAACCTATAATATTTAATTAAGTTCAATATGATTGCATGAAAAGTTTATTTAATCAATTATTTTAATTACTATTAATGCAGTGCTATATATTTGGTCATTTATTGATATAATAAAGTATCTTGCTCCTTTTAGAATTAAAAAGATGATATCATTATATAATTTATAATAAATCTTGCTTTTAATTTTTGTCAACATCTTTATTGTTCTAAATTGGGAAAATGGTTAACGGTCGAGGTCTTTCTGTCCCGATTTTATTAATTTATTAAAATAACAGTTTTATATTTAATGTTTTGATATTTTATACTAATACATGCTCAAATTACTAAAGGGTTATATTTGGAAACGTAATACCAATGAAGTTATTATTATAATTACCTTGCAATAACAAATATGATGATGGATATTCCAAGATATGCTGTAGCCATGTATAACCAAATGTCTAAAGACAGCGGTTGCATGAATGAGAACAGTTCTGGTGGAGGTTTAACAGCTTTGCTGTATAAAATGCTAATACCTGTGTTAAAAATAATTGTAGTTGCTAATGTAAAGTTGTAAAAGTATTATTTCACCCAAAGTCATAAAAGGCATTGTGAAATCGACAGCTCTCCTTCGTTCGTAAGTAATGGTTAGGTCACAGATGGCCAAATCCGCTTTCTGAAATAAAAGCTCGAATGAGGATTGAATTAATGCAGGGACAGACATTTCGCAAACCCTATCCAGCAAATGTCTAATTAAACCGTTCCATTCATTAGTCTTCGGATTGTAGCTTCCGTAATTATTGTCGGGCACCAGTTCGAATTTGTATGTGAAGTTCAATATTTCAGCAATGCCTGCAATCAGATCCATCGAATGCCCCTCGAATCGATCGTTACCATGGAACCTTTCACCAGTTTTCGGTTGGCGCCACATCATGTATGGTGCTCCCAATCTACGATCGAAATTAGTGAAGTCTACTCTCTCTCATCCGTTGCATCTCTCTAAGTATTGTATGTACTATTGGAATATAATTAATCTTTACCTAGACGTAACTCGGAAGACCTTCTGGCTTAATTGCTGCACGATCTCCAGTTGTCTTTCCAGCTGAGTGAAGGTAAAATTGATGAGGTGCGGACGGTCCGAGTTCCAAGTGCCCGTCTTCCTAACGCCATCGCCGCTCAGCTCAACAATTTGAAGGTCGAAACTCTTTCTTCTACCAGACGAATCCAATACTATAGGACCAGATAATGGTATTGCCAATGTACCATTATGTAAAAGACTCTGAAACAAATATTAATAGATCAATACAATTTATATATGAAGAATCAACCAAATCAGTCAAACCCAAAAGCAAGTCAAGATTACTGTCAATTCCATAATATAATACAATAATTCAGTTTATTTTTCTTTACAATATACGGAAACATAATTGCTCATAATATTTTAGTTTGTGAGCTTTAGTTGTTTAGGAAGGTCCACCTAAACTTTGTAAAGCGACGAGGAATTTAGAGGTTTATAATATTCTATTGGGTATCGATTTTTGTTACTATTTCTAAATTTTATTTAATTTTTAAATCAAAGAAAGTAAAATAAATAACAAACTTTAGAATAGTGGAGCGAAATTACTCAATAATATTCGTATAATATTATAACAATAGCATATCAATAGCTATAAAATACATTTTATTTACTATTATACGTTAATAATTAATAGCACAACCAGTTAAAATTAAATTAGATTCCTATTATGAATATAACTGGTGGTGATGTTTCTCTTTCAATGGTCGAGATTTTTCATATTTCTTCTGCAAAAACTTCCTGATATTTTGATAGAGTACTGCCTTTTACATGGATAATATTTAATTGCCAAAAATTAGTAAGAAAATTTTAATTCGATTTTGCAATTACCTAATATTGTCTAATTTTGTAATACAATTTGATCAGTTATTTTTGATTTTGCTCTAAATTTCTGTTATTTATTGTGTCAGTAAGTTTATTTACAATTTATTTAAGTTGAACAATAACTACATTTGGTCGCGAGTGACATTTATCAAATAAACTATCCCAGTGGATGCTTACCATTATTATGAATATAAGCATTAAACATTAAATTAGTTACTTAAATCTATAAACTAAATCTAGTGCTTTATAACGCTTAAGTCTATTTGTTGTTTTGCTGTTGTCAAGTAAGTCAATAGCCAGAACATTATTATGTGATTCCAGTCTATTTGTGTATCTGTTACTAAACATCGGTATTGTATCCTGAACAAAATCTATATGAAGATCTTCTTGTATTTGCCTATTTGAGATGGACCACGGTGCCCTGATGATAATTCTTAAGTATTTCGATTGAAATCTCTGGATAATTTGTATGTTGGATTTGCTGGCTACACCCCATAATTGTATGCCATATGACCATACTAGTTTTAAGATTACCTTGTATATTCATAGTTTATTCTCCACTGATAATTCCGACTTTTGTCCTAATAACCAATAGAGTTTTCTAAACTTTATTTTTAATAGTTCTAAGACTAGAAGGATTATTTAAAAATATTAAAAGAACGTATTACATGTTTGTTATAAAGATCCTCTATCTATCAATTTAGATAAATTGATAGAACTTTTGGAGAAATGGTATCTAATATCTAGTTTCCTCAGTAGATTTTACAAGTTTTGGAATTATAAATCACATATTTTTATCTTTCTTAAGTTCTTATATGATAGTATTAGTCCCATTAATAATTTATTGCTTAAAACAAGAAATAAGTTAATAATATATAAGAGAAAAATTATTCAAAAACTTTAAGCATAACTTAATAATAAAATATTTCATTGGTTTTGAGTGACTTATTGAGGTTTGGATAATACTCGTATTGAAAAACCTCACTCGTTTATCGAGTTAACATGTACTAAATTCCTTCTCTTGCAAAACAATCATATATAAAATTACTCGTAATCCAAAATCTTGTAGAATATTATATAACATATTTGACTTAATTTCTTTATATATTTTATTTTTGGTGTGTATTTTGCAATGATATTTACAATTTATCCATTCGAATATTCAGTAAATCACCAAGTCGTTGCAGATATGTGTTTGGAAACGTTGCCATTGACAACTATTCCTTGAAGACTGTTTTTGTCAAGAACCCAAAAGCATTGAAAAATGCTCTTAAATAGACCATACAATCCTGTGTTGTATGTGAAACTCGAATCCCGTTCCTTTATGTGGACCTGCGATTCTAACCATACGGATATGAGTCGCCTACATTATTTATTAATGAAACTTTTTATGTAAGTATTGTTTTTAAATTTCCTTTTTTAAAACCATCTATCTACATATATTAATATATAAGTATAATTATGTTTATGTAATGAATGTCTATAATGAAATATAGATTTATGAAAATTCTTATCTACATAAATATTGTGAAGAAATTTTGTTTTACAATATTGTTTCCAAATTAAAGATCATATTTATAAAAAGTGAAATTATGTATTTGTTTTTTAATATTTAATTAAAACCTGTTTTCTAAAATTTTATATGTAGTAGCTTATGCAGTAAATTGTAATAATAATGAGCACTCAGATTTTAGTCGGCATTTTCAGCAATTCCTTGAGTAACAAATGTAATAAAGCACAACGCTGTCTAACATTTCAGCTTTTATGGACTTAATTTAAGCAGACCTGAATATTAAATCGCCCTCCGAGATATAAAACAGAAAATGATTATTACGTGGCACGGACGTAAAACTTTAAAGCAACGAACAAACGTTAATTAAAATTTATAATAATAATATAATGTTTGACAAATATGATTGTCTACATAAATAAAGAGCAACAGAAGATGCATTAATTAGAAATGTACGAGGAATGTATTTTAATTAACTCCTAAAATAAAGCGGTTCTTGGGACGGCAAGGGAATTGTTAAAAATAAACCGCAGAAAATTAATTAAACCGAAATAATTATTTTACGCTGGTCGGGCCAGACGGTTAAATTAAATCGTAATTATTCCTGCAGACGAAATTTCCTATGTTTGTTTTCTGCGCAATTGTATTGCTTTTTTAAAATTAATTTTGTACTGTTTTTTGTTTGTTTTTAGTCATTTTACATTAAGTAGCCTCACCAATTTCAAATAGGACGACAATCGAATTCCATGTTGAGATGGCAATGGATTGGAGCAACTCAATGGGGAAGCATGTATGCTTTCTGTGGCATCCAGCTCTTTGTAGACGGTGCTGAAAAAGTTTACGGCATCGTACAGAAGGGCTGTCCTCGTCTGCAACCAAACGAACACTGATCAAGTATTATCTTTAGACTACGCTTAAACACCAATAAATGTCAATAGACAAAAAGATATAGAAATATTTTAATTCAAAAAAGGCATAAAATTATAAAAAAATAAAATATTAAAATGATTTAATACAGTAATTTAAGTTTTTATTTTTATATTAGACTTTAGTTATAGTTATAATTAAAATAACATTACTAGCAAGATTAATATAATAATAAATAATTGTCTATATAAAAAGGTACATTGATTGAAAATCAAAATAAATGTGTATTAATTTAAGCATGCAATAAATTTTATGCTAGTATTATTCTTATTTTATTAGGCCAATTTATAATCAATTAAAGTGTTAATATTTTTTATTTTATTATAAACAACAATTTTATATTAAACATAAACATACAATATAATTTAGGAAAATATTCTAGATATGCCGGAACGACTGTGATCAATAGTTATTTAAATTAAGATAACAGTATAATTTGTTTATTATTATTATAGGAATGGTTTCTTTTCGCTAAATACTTTTCAGAATAAATTGTTTTAGAATTTTCTTTTGTTTTTGATTATTTTTTGATTATATTACATATTTTTATATTATTTAATGATATGTGCGGAAAGCCTGTAATCAGTATCTCTTTGTAAGAGCAGTTATTTTGGTTTTGGTTTTATTAGAATATTATTGTATAAATATATATTGTATTTTTTCTGTTTGTATCTGTAAAAATAAATCTTATTATTATTATACTATAGTAGTATAATATAATTTATTGGTCAGTGAAAACAAAATATAATTCTAAATAATCACTTTGTGATTAATAAATATGATTATTTTTTAATGTTAACTAAAGTAGGTAATTCAAAATTCATATAAAATACTCATTTCGAAATATAGAAAATAACAATAAAAATAATAACAGAAAGTCTGACCCAATGGCTATCGACCATTGGTTTTTCTGCCCACGAATATTATAATGGAAAAAAATGTAATCAATTTACTATATACAAACAATATAGAAACTAACTGAACACTACTTTATTAATTATATAAGATGAAAAAAAAAACATAATAAAAAGCAGACTCTGCGAAAGGGAAGGAACATAATTATGGAGATAATATTTACTGGTATTGGTCCCACTCAAAGTCCCGATATTAGACTTCCCGTCAATCATTTACCCGACGCTTATTAGCCCGACATCCATTAGACCGACTGTATTAAATTCCCGACATCCGTTAGCCCGACTATATCAAATTCCCGACTGTATTGAATTCCCGACATCCATTATCCCGACTACATCTAATTCCCGGGTTCTATTATCCCGACATTCGTTATCGCGAACATTTTATTAGATTTTGGATGTTGTGCAACGATGTTGGTAAACAGTGACAACACTGTAAGCTACGTGTCTTAGACATGTTAGATTCATGCTAATTGACGAATTAGGCGAGAGAAAGAAGAAAATAGCTGAGTAAAAGATGAAATACTTGTGATTTCCTTAATGTCCAAAAGGACAGATTATAAATGTCGTGGCAACCAGACACACACCAAATAAAAAAGGAAAATGTATCTAGGGTAATTCCTTCAAAGGTCATTCTGTTCTTCAAAGACACTTTTTTTTAATATGTGACTTGATAAACATTACCGTGAACTTCTTGCTATAATTACCATCTGGGATAATCCTACAGTGTGACTGGTCCAATTTAGGCCACAAAATAGTGAATGTAATAAAAATGTATTAAATATACTTTTTTTTACAGACGGAAACTTTTTTCGAATATTACAAACATCGAAAGCTATAATTTCTTGGCTAATTTCTTCATCACAGCGAAGATCCGTATTTTCAGACATTATCAAGAACAAAGTTATCTTAAACGAATTTCAAAATAATATCTTTAAATATTGAACTAAGGCGACTCATAGCCGAATGGCTTGAGTCGTCGTCCGCAAAATTTGGGGTCCCGGGTCAAACCCTGGTAGTTCCAAATATTTGCAGCCATCAAAATGAATTAGTAAGCCGCATTTTCGGCACCCTGCTTGATTAGTATTCTATTAAATCAGTGGTGGAAGAACAGGGTAAACGTGAATTTGTAGAGGTAATGAGGATATTCAGTACTTAATATTCTATGGATTGATAATTAAACATTAGAATTCGCACCATCTCCCTCGTCATCACCAAATGTAAATGAAAATATTTTGGAGTAAAAAGTACTGAATCAGTGAAATTTATTCAAATATTATTTACGTTTTATTTATTTCACATCTCATTATGCAAGCTCTGTTCTTTTAGTAATCCTAAGGCTGATATTTCGAGTGAGCTTTGTTTTAGTTATTGTAATTGTATCTGCCAACGTTTTTGAATATTTAAAACTAACTCCGTCACTAATAGATCTCTCATAATTCGTTATCTGTGAACAATTCCTTAAAATCAATATTATTTTTTCTTAATTTTTTGATAACCTCAACTAACTAAATTATCTGTATTGTTGATTGTATCATCAAGGATGTTGTTAATCGTTGATCTAATTTATATCTGGATTAAGATATTATATATGAAGTTACCAAAATCGATCAATAATAAATGTATAAGTAACTTCAACAAAAATATTTTTATGGAAATTTATGAAAAATAAATAACTACAACATATAACATGTTAATATTATTGTTTTTTAGTATTTTTTTTCTGTAATACATAAATAAGTTAAGGAAATCTCAATACCTTTTCATCTTCATTTGCATTGTAGAAAGAAAGCAAGGCAATAATACTTTTACGTAACAGGAATACCAAGTTTATTACAAAAAAATCAATATTACTCAAAGTAGCAGACAGACCTTTAGACGGAAAAACTAAAGCAATTTGTGTGTATCGAAATTGCAAAAAGAAACTACAGTTAGATTCGAATATTGAAATTCAATTTCAGCCAAGGCCATGATTGGAGAATAGGACTTGATACAAAAAGAAAGTAATGGTTGGTGCGAGAAGCGGTGTAGGGCAACAAACTATTTACGTGAAAATAAAATGTTGTCGAGGAATAAATGGGAAATCGAAAATTGGATGTATTTATGATTTGAAAAGGCATTCCATCTGCACCGGTTGCTATTGTTATTCAAAAAACTTCGTATAAAGTCATGTTATGAATGTTATTACATTTTATTGATGCAAATTATACTTTGAACAAATACATTGGAAAATAGAAAGCTCATTATGTAGTAATTGTGTCCTATTATTATATAAAATTCATTCGTTTTGATATTTTAATATCGGACTATAGTGAATCCTCAATTTAATAATTATTTTATGGAAACAAAAAAATAATGCAACCATTATATATTTTGTAAGTTAACATTTTAATTTCCTTTTCCATTAAAGTATAATTAATGTCCATTTATAGCTATGAAATTAAAATCAAAATAATTAAGTGCAAAATTAAGGATGAACATAAAATATGCATTAACCTGCCGCTATTGAAATCTATTTTATTTGGAAGCTTGTGACCAAAACGATATTTTATATAAATTCATAATAACTATACAGTATAGATTTTCATTTCGGGATACAATAAACCACTTTATTAAATTTGTCTTTACTATAAATATAATTAATTATCAATCAAAGTAAATTATTTAGAAATATTATTTTTAAGAAAAATATTAAACATATATTATATATATTATTTAAAATTTATAGACAAAACTAGCACGTAATAAATACATTATGTGCTAGTATTAAAAAAATAATGGTTATTACAAATCTAATTTCTCCTTTTTATAAGATGTGTGTAGCATTGTATCATAATCACCATGACAATTGTTGATGTCGCTAATTTTGTTAAATTAGTAGTTTTTAAAAATGGATGCCGTGTACTTGAATACACAATGGTATATTATTTTTGCAATCTGATTCAATGTATTTAGCTAGTGTTTAGATTAGGGTAATCTATATTTAATAAGTTTTTTGAGTGTTTATTGATATTTAAAAATGGCTATCGACCTTGGTCTTTCCACTCATGAATATTTCAATCAAATATAACAGAAATTACAGAAAGTTTTGAATGAAATTACAAGAAAAAAAAACAGGTTTTGGAACATAATTATAGGGACAATAGGGTACTAGTGGGATACTTCTATTTAGGAAGGGTTATTAGATGTGGAGGGATACAAAATTTGGCGAGAGCGGATAAATTGAAATCTTTGGAGATAAATTCAAGAGAAGGAGAGGTATCTATTGAGGACTGGAACAATTATGGTTTTTACAATAAAGAAGGTTATTCGGAGGGTTATGGAGCGGGTTGTTTGGATAGCTATAATTTTCTATTATTGTAATATTTGTTTGTTTTTTAATTTGTAATAACAATACAATGAATTTATTTTTTATGTATTATATAGTTTTAAAAAAATAATGATATCTAATGTAGAGTAATACCACTTATAGTGTGGTTTTGATCATTCGGGTTTCACTTCACTAGATGAATTTAAAAAAATCAGAACAATTTTTATTATAATTAAGAAACAATAATTATTAGACATTAATAAACAAAATAATTATTTTTATTATCTTTTTGTATAATGTGCTATTGTAAGTATTTCGATAAGTTGGTTTCAAATGGTATTAAACATATATTTCTTGAACTCCTAAATAATGAGCAAGAACCGTATGGTTAAGAACTTCTGCATCAAATTGCAGCCAATTAAATTTGAACTCATCCACTCCAGCACTTGAAACTTTAATTACATTCATTGCAGCAATTAAAATAAGAAAACAGAAAGAAAACGGGATTTATTAAAACTTTCCCGCTGCTAATTACTTAATAAAATAGATAGGAGATTTTGCAATTCTTAGACGAGTTTAATAATTATAAGTGTAATTAATTAAGCAAGCAATCGGCCCAGGGAGATTTCAAGTCGAATAAATTACATTCAGTCGAGTTCTCACTGTAACAGAATATTGCATTTCCGTTTCCGTTTCTTCCTTTTCCTTGGATACTATATACGTATATACTTTGTTATTTTGTCTTTTCCTTTTTGCGAAATAATATCAGGGAATTACACGCCGCGTTTCCCATTTGAATTGCGTCTACACAATATACACACAATATTTAATTCCGTACTGTTTCTACTTTTCACTCTCTTTCCTTCCTTGGGACGTTTCCTCCAATAGATTGCATCTTCATAGAAGTCGAGTTTGAAAACTGTTCATTTCTGTTTATTTCACGAATATATATCTGCTTGAAATTTCCGCTGTGAGAATTTATTTCCGCCACGGAATAAATTAGAACGTTGATTGGAAGGGCTAAATGGGTCAAGTAAATAGATTTAAACCCTACGTATAGTACTATCCTTTTCTAACTCATGTACGATGTATCGACAATTAATTTTGGGTCTTGCTCAGAAAATATAACGTATAATAGGGGATGGCAAATTTTGGAAGGCATAATTGGAAAGTGTGTGAATTGATTAGCTTTTCTAATGAATACCGACTCGAGAATGGGGATAGATGTTTCAGGGATTATACGGTGTGGCTTCTGCTGAACCTAATCGTTTGGAATCGACTCTGGACAGATATATTACACATATGCTTTCCGACTATTCTCGTAGTATTCTAATTACACCCCTCATACCCCACTGAACGTTTCCACGTAATCTATCCTTGCAAATTAATCCTACCTATTCTAATTCTATTACAAGCGCATAAGATTTATAGATTTCCGTAGAAATTTCAATATTTAAATCATAAAAAACTGTTTTTTAAGTTTGCTCAATACGTAACTACTGAAAGTAAATATTGAAATTAATAAAACTACATATTTAAATTTAAAAAACTATTTCCTATAACCTTAGATGCAGTTATTTTTTTTGTATATCATTTATTTTATTCACAATCTATCACAAATTGGAGTAGTTATTAAATACATATTATTTTACTTATAACTAAATATTTATTTTTAATTATAAAGCAGATTATTTTATAGAATATTATAAAAGTAGAACAACTATATCCAATTTTATGTGTAAATTAAACTTACAAAGAGTATGAGAAAGTAGAAGCTTATGTTTTCAGTCTTATATTTAGAATACCTTGATTGTAATGAAAACAAAATAAAAATGAATACTAAATGACTAAATATGGCCGAATACATACAATACATATTAATAATTAATTTAATCAAAATTTTATTAAAATTAGATATTATTTTTTCAAATACTGATAACTATCTTTTTTTTAGGATTTTTTTAGAATATTTCATTTATTTTTAAACATGACCATTAATTGTAATGCTGTACGATATGGTTCTTATTGCAAAATATGGGAAATTACACGACTACCAAAATATATTTAGGGTGAGCTATACAACCACCTGCGTTTTTAGGGACGGGAACTCCCTAGGGAAAGTATGGGCTTTGTAGGAGCTTTCCCATAATGGAAGCAGAAGCCTATTCTTAATTAGAAATATATCATTTATTTCTATTATTAATAATTTGGTACGCTATTCTAGGACACACATTTTAAATCAGAAAATTATACTTGACATTCTCTATGTAAATGATTTCAAACACTATTCCTATATTTTATAATAGACACATTTTCAAAGACCTTATTTATCTTTATCTTGAAATAAAATAATAAATATAAAAAATACTTAATAAAACAATAATTCCAAATATTTTTTTTTCTTTGCAATAAATATTGTTATCTGTATTTATTATATTTTTTTTATTTAATATTTTTTTATTTAATTATTGTTATATAAATATATTATTATTCTATTAATCCAATCAAAATGATAGACATTAAATGTATTTGTTGGTATTGCATTTTCGAAGCATTTTTTTAATGATAATTCTTAAAAATTGTAGTGAACCGCACATAGCATTACATTCACTATTTTACTAGCCAAATTTCTTACAGAAAGAACTGGGTGTTGAAAACTCTTGACGAAATAAAATGAAATACATACACGAGATTAATAGAGCATAGTTTAGAAATGGATTTGTGAATTATGATTTTTTTTACATGCTATTACTTATTATATAATATAAGAAAAATACATGAGTTCTAACATAGTTCAGTGATGTATCTGAACACACCTGCTTCTTCGGGGAATATTAAGAAAATTCTCCAGGGATTTCAATCGCAATATGGAAGCTCTTCCATAGTTGAAATAAAAGCAACTTTTTTAATTAAGACTGCAGCACTTCTGTTTTATAACTTGACGTATTATCCCTTGTTGGATATTATTTTAAAATTTAATTAATGATTATAAAATATTGTGCTATTTGATTACATCTGTTGTTTTAAGTCAGATGGAGTTTAACATTGAACTTACAGAACTGTTTAATTCTACAATACATTTTATATTAATAGTATCTACTATTATTGTTATATACTAAGTACTCTTTATATTAGAAAATATTAATTTTACATTTAATAAACGTATTACTGATCAATATCCCCTTTTGTATCGAGAATAAATATTTAAATTTAGAATTACACTATAATTATATACTACATGGACAAGTAAAAATAATGTAAAATAACACATATTTTCTTGCGTCATGTTTACCCTCATATGTATTAGTAAAATTATTGGTACAAATTATGTCATTTTATCATTATTTAAACTAGTACGTCTTATATAGATGGTGAATATGACATTTATAGTATATACCGGTGAATAAGACATTCATAATATATAACTATATTTTAAATACTGTATTACCCGAACTATAAAATGCACACTTTTTGAAAAATATCGAGTCTAAAACTTGAATGTGTCTACAATGATTAAATTGTTTTTGTAATAGATTTGCTTCATATTTTGGGCTTCAAAATTATTGTGCGTCTTATATATAGATATTTTGATAATACTTACAAGAACTTTTTCTGGTCTGAAATGTGAACCCTTGTTGTATCCTTGCTCCCAATCATTCACTGCATTCCTAATATACTTTGTGTTTGGATCTATCAACCTTAATGTCGTTATGTTCGCTCCGGTTGTGCGTACGCTATGAAAGTCCAGCGTGTGGGCATCCTAAGATCAAGAAATAAATAGTGATAAACATCTTCATCTTACTGAGATACTGCGGAGAAACAATAATAAGAGAGGAGGAAAATGAAAGGAGGATTTAGAACGGGTGTAATAGGAGAAAAGGGGAAACAATAGAAATTGATTTTTATCACGTATGTGTTTCTTGCTTTTCCCTTTTCTTCGTTTATAAAAGACTGCTGGATATAGTTGCTGAAATAAATATCGGCCAAAAGAAAAACCACTCCCTTCTATACATATATCATTCAGTTGAATATTTTAGCTGTTTTTTTTAAATTAAATTAATTATTAAAGCTATTTAAAATGTGCAATATAATTTTGTATATTAGGTTGTTTGAAAAGTAATATCATTTTTCTCCATGAATATAGTTAATTCTACGGACGGATACCCAACTCTTCGGACTTATATTTAGCTTTTTACTTAAAAATTGCGTTTAGACTATAGACTGTATTGTATGAAAAGTTAATAAATGAACGTAGATAGAATGGTTTGCATTCTGATAAATACAATATGCACCAAATTCTAGAACATCAGTTAAACCCCATGAAGAATAATTAATGATTTTGTAATTAAATATAATATGAAAATATCACGAGATATTGCAACGAAATTTAGTTTATTGAAAAAATAATGTGAAACGAAATTATTATCCATTCTCCTTTAAACTATACCAAAATTAGTTTCTAAACAACCAAACAGTTAATGAATGTATATTCTTAAATTAACTATAGTTATTAATTCCCAAAAGGATAAAAATACAATGGTGAATATATATTTATTATATTAAGAAATTAATAAATATCTTTTATTATTATTTTTTTTTGGAAAAAATAGTTCACTTTTTGATATTTGATATTTGCTCTATAATAATTATATTACAAACAATCTACACATATTGTTTCTTATATAAATACTATTATATAATATTGTCTTCAAGCGTTTTTGGTGAATAGTTGGTTTAAACTTTCGTTGGATCAGGTAAATTGCATTCACTTTTTTAAATAGCAAATATCATGTGAATGATATATAATATGATATATAATATTGTATGTGATGTTATAATATTGATATTTGGAGAGAATGTATTAAATTTATGGATCCAATTTATTCAGTATTTACTTAAATGCGAAATTCGGTATACGAATTTTGTATACATTTCTTTGTTCTATAATTTCCTTTTGGAAATGTACGGAAATTAGTTTTGCGGTACGATGTTAGTACTGTGCAAACAAAAAGACAGGGTTCTGTTAAAGTAAATTGCATCGAACTGTATCCAAATGATTAATGGCGCATGTAAGCTGAGGTATTGGGGCTATGCGTAACCGCAGGACATGGACTAATGTTGCATTGTACAAAGCAAAAAGTGAGACAAGATATATGTTATTTTTTATCATCGTTCGACTATTGATGAAGTTGTATGTTGCACGTAAAAAAACAAATTGAGTTAATAATGTTAGTATTTTTTATTTATTTATTTTAAATTGAATACATTTACCTTTTTAATCAAAACTTTATAAAGTATTATATTTTCTTGAATAATTTTATATTTTTTCTTCTTATTATCGTAGAGTTTATGATTTAGAATTTAATTTAGAAGTAAGTTTTTCATGATTTTTTTAAATAATATGTCATTAATTAATTTTAGATCTATTTTTCTTATTCGGTTATAAATTGCATAAATAAATATGAAATTGGTTAGTATTAGTATTTATTTAATAAAAATGTATTTTATTTAACACTTTAAATAAGAGTCATATTTATCATTTAAGAACACTGAACAAGGAAAGTAAAATACTAATGTGAAAGTAATATTCTATTTATCTGGCTGATAGATTAATGGCCCTTTGCAATTGTTTATATATTTTTATTTCATATATATGAATATGTTTTTTTTAATAATCTATGATAATATATACGTAGAGAAAGGGTTCTAAATTTAGTTGTATTTTTTGTTATTAAAGTTACGGCTCTATTTCCTTCACCTTTTCGTTCCTTATCAGCCTCACTACTTTTATTGCTGACTGGTAAATCTAAGAAAAATCGGTCAGTGGTGGGGTTTGAACCACCACCTTTCGCACCAGATTTCTGTGATGCAGGGAGTTGTAAAGTATATCTCGACTGATCGAAGCTGACTACGCAAGCTATCGTACTTATTTGTCAAAGTAAATACTCATTAATTTCAATAGGTATAACTAATTTCAGGTATGCCATTATGGTCAGTGTGATAACAGCTTAGTAAATTAATCCCTATCTTCGACAGGGTAGCTCGTAACCACAAACTGGTAACAAAGCGATTCAGTCAAATGTTTCAATTACAAATTTATTATTTAATTAATCGGTAAATTACTTAATTGTGTACTCATTGATTTAACTATTTATGGTGTCATCAGAGAGCGTCCCAAAATAAAATTTGTGGAAAAAAATACTAGTAATAATCTAATATTATATTTATTTAGTAGGTACTGTATTTTCCTAAATATAAGCCGCTCAAAATGAAAGATACACAATGGTACCTGAAATTTGAAAAAAAACATAAACTCATCAATATTCGAAAATAAGTGTATGTATTTTTACTTGGGGTATAATTGAAATTATAACAACTATGTATTTGTGTAATAGATGCCTGATAATTATACACCAACTCAATAATTGTTTTGTTGGCATAACATCTAATTTATACTTAATAATAGGTGAATCAATTTACCTATTGTATATTCATATCTCAGTGGATACAACTTCATATGTAGAGCAATCCAGAATTTGAAGAAGAACTGTATAAAGAAAAAAAATAATCATTTATACTCAAAAAATGTGTATTAATAATAATACATGTCATTTTTTGTATACAATAGCAATTGATCACAGTCTGTCAACCCTTTGAATAATAATTTGCAATTAAAGTTTTGTTTTGTTGAATGAAATGAATATACTTGTCAGAACATATCATAGAGTTCAATATTTTTTAATTAATTCTTCTACTAAAATGTAATAAGTGTAATGAATCAATTTCTGTATTTTATTGTATTATCTACATAATTATGTTGACACGATGCAGAAAGACCTGAAACTCATCAACGGCTAGGAAAAGTAAACATATTAAGATATTTCGTTTGAAAATCAATTTTCATCCCGGACTAATTGAAGCTAAACTATGATAGTATGGTTAAAAAAATATAGTAATGTGAAATTTTGTATTATTGTTTTATAATTCATACATTTGTTACAATATTTTCATTATCAAATTTCTATGTTACATGAATATTAATAATAATAAATAATATTTTTAAGTATAACAATATGTTGAAAAAAGATAAAAAAAAATTTAATAGTCATATGAATGAAAATACGCAAATATTTAACAAACAAAATGTGCGGCGTCCTTCTATAAAAGGGCCCGGGTTTTTAGTAATAGCGTCGGGCTATTACGTTCTTTTTTATGCCGAACCCTTTGTCTATTTGGTACATTTTTTTTCTCCATAGCGAATGCGATGCGAAAACTGTCGGACGTAAATATAGTTTGGATTTATTGGCCGAGAACCGGTGAGAATTAATTTTTCGGCACAAAAATCCGACCCGAAATTTATCGTGACTTCCTGGCAGCGTGCCATTTATATCGCCCGTGCCTGCCGCCAATGCCCTAAAGTAGCAAACATCATCATCGAAACATCAATCAGCAGGTATTATTGATTGGCTGCAAATTAACAACAAACTAATATCGACGTTTCACTAATGTCATTTCCTTCCAAATTAATAGTGCCCTTATTCAATTAATATCTATATACCAGGTTCGCATTAGGATGTGTTTAATGCACATAATAGGGTAGACATTTATCTAGTCATAAACAATATCAAAAATCATACAATATTGTTTGATTTGTAAATTATACTGGACTGTATATTCACATGGATTTTTTCTAGGTAGCAGCGGACCTCCCTATATTTTCATGTTTTGTATTTTCGCTGTTCTTAGTTTTACCATCACCATGGATTAGGAACTGTGATATTATGTTGCTAAGGCTATGATAAACAAGAGTTTTATTTAGTTTAAATGCCGATCATATGTAATAATAAATAAAATTCCACATTTTCACAAGTATAATATCCTGAATTACACCCATACCTCGCTTTACGGCCTAGATACGTTCCATGAAACTTGGCCGCAAAGCGGCCGTATAAGGAATCAATTATTGCGCTTGCGCAAAGTTGGCAACGTAGATATATCGACATGGAAAACAAAGTTCTTTTGCCGTTAATTGCGAAACATTTTAGGCCATAAATCTAAAACGTGCCTTAATTGAAGAGGGCCGTTATAGCGAAATTGGGTATATTTGATTCACATAATTGTATACTGAAGAAAATATTAAAATAAGTAATCATCTGGTATTATATTATGTTAGTTATATAACATTTGTTATTGGAAAAAGGTTTTCGAACAACCAATTGTACTCAAAAACCGAAGAGTTTGAAATATATGTAATTGATACTTCTTACATGTGCAAGTAGTTTAGTTTCTTAAAATGGATATTTTATGTAATATTTACAATATATTCATTAACCACACAATTGAATCAGTTTCAACAATATATTTCGAAACCGGACTAATCGAGTACTTTAAACAGCATAAAAATAAACTTCAGGAAAAGAAACTTGATTTGGTCGTTGAACTGTTTTTTTGTTAGTTAATAATTTTAATGTATTGTATTGAAATTTTCGAACTAGACTATAGTAAATCCAACATAATCGAAATGGTACTAAACGAGATATCGGCTATTTTCCTTGGTAACTAGAGAAAACAAAGCTGGAGAAGGAAACATAAATTTTCTTTAAATCTAATAAATCACGCGACGTTTTTATTATTCTCTAGCCCGTTAGTTTGTGGTATTTATTATACAGGACTTATTGCAAGGGCCGTAAATACTGACCAGAGATGTAAGGATGTAACTGTAATACTCATCCATGAGGTTCACTTCTTGCGCCTGCTGTAAAATATTGAGGATGTGACCTGCCTCGCAGTCCAGGATGATTTGTAACTCGGACGACGCCTTGATTTCCTTCAGCAATGTCCTGGAAATAAGAGAGAGAGAGAGAGATGTAATAAAGATTTAAAGACGCTTAAACTTATCGAGTTGGTCATGTCATGGAGTTATGAATTCAAAGCAAGGACACTTTCGAAGAGTGATTAAGTGCAAATCAAATTTACATTGGTTATTCTATTGTATGTCTGGGGGGAGTGAGAGCACGAAGTTTTTAAAATTCTTCCATCAAAATTAACATGAGTTTCAAAATTGGAATTAGTGTCGAATGATACATATATAATTATGAATCCCAGAATGTCCGATGAGTTTGTTGGCTTTATTATGTACTGTGTTTATAATTGAATTGGAATCGTAGAATAAGTAACTATCAATTACAGAATTAACACGTAACTAAATTGTGCATATATATTTATTACCAGTTGAAGAATGAAATTGTTTTAGTGGATACATCTATTGGTAACGGTTATTATTTGTAACACTTTCTTGTTTCATTATTATTGTTTGATTAATATGATATTTTTATGTTTTATCATAAACTATTGCAATAAGTGTAATTATTAATTATTATATAAATCATAAATGCAACATATATTAAAATTGAATTAAAAGTTTTAACTTATTTTTTGTTCAATTGGATGAAGAAATGCAACATTTCACAAATAAATAGTAGGAAATAAAATTTCGTTTTAAAACTTATAAATTAATTCAAACTTGTCATTTACCTTTTATTTAAAGTAATTTAATATTTACATATGACAGAAAGACTTATTGTCTATAGCACTTTGCTGTAATAGCAATAATTAAATTTTCTTTTCTATACATTTCCATTATTTTCAGTTTATAAAATGGGTTGAAAACGGTCAACTTTGCAATCAATTAAAAATTTCTAAAATAACAGCTGAAAACAAAATTATTACCAATTCTAAAGCAAGCTAAATATGACGGCCATTACGTCAAAAAAATATTGACAAAAGTAAAAAAAAATCGAATTACATTCTTTTCAATAAATATGTAGAAGTAGTTTCAATGCATTTCCATAAGAAATATACTAACAATTTCAAATTATAATTTATAATACTGCATATAATATAATTATTATTTAAGTCTTTATAATAATAATATTTTATAATTTTCGCACATGTAAAACATTTCGAATACTATTATATATTATATATTTCAACGGTAAATCGAACAATATTGATGAGTGAATGTATTGAGGTATTGTACAGATAGTTACACTCCAATAATCTCTTATGTGCGATATGCCAGTAACTGTGTAGTATCTATAGACGTCCATTTCGGACGGACAATAATATTAAATGGTTTTATCTCCTTCATACAAATGTATTTATTCATCGAATATGATTTACCTGTGATTATTTCCTGGCGTAAGCTTCCTCACTCGAACGGGCACATCATCCGCTCTATTCATTTTCAATATGTCCTGCAGCCTGACTAATCCCTCGTCGCTTTCATAAATTAATGTATAGCTTTTCCAGCGCATTTCTTTTAATAAAGTTGCCAATGCCTGTGAAACAAAAGTCAATATTTACAATACACTGATAAAATGAAAAACTACAGTAAGACTTCGTTTAGAGCATGTTTGATTAACGTTGATTTATAATATACTCTATATTTAGTTATTTTATCGAACTTTCCTGGGAAAGTCCAAACTGATTGCTATAATTACATATAATGTGAATGCTAAAAACTACATATTTCTTAAAGTAGAGATTGTTATTTAGCGTTAACCAAGTTCTCATTGAACCTTATTAATGGGAATTATTAATTGTATTTTTATTATAATTACTTCTGAGATTCGCGTTTATATCCTGAGATTATTATAAATGATAAAAATATATAAAAAATAAATACGAATCCCCTCCTCTGCGGTGGAGGATCTAAACAGTGAGGCTAGGGATTCGTAGTTAGTTCATTTGTAACCAATTATTAATAAATATATCAACCCACGATCCATAAAACCAGGAGTGAAGGCAAAAAAACTATTGCTGGAATTGATCATTTCTACAAAATTACGTCCATTAGATACCTCCTTCTGTAAGAATACATTATTGAAATCTGCTTTTGAGATTCTTCAATGATCTCTGCAACATCTCAGCTGGGATACTGTGAATTTCATCATAAATTCACTTTTAAACTAATCCAGTTCTTGGTCGAGTTGTGTACACTTTATTCTTGAGATACACAAGAATCTTGAGATCACACGGTTACCGCACAATTCTCGCACAGATTCTATTAATTGCCGTGCAGTGTGTGACGTTGCTCCATCCTGTAGAAACCAGGTTTTTTGAACGTGTGTAAAACTTGTCAATTGAGGTGTAACGAAAGATTGTAACATCTCCATGTAACGATCCGCATTAACAGTTAGTGTGTAATCCGGTGCTCATTTTCAAAAAAATAAGATCCGACGATTCCATTTGATTAAATAGAATACCATACTGTCACCTTACTAGCATGTAAAGGGCGTTGACTTGATTAGGAATTGTGTAATCTATGAGATCTCATCTGACATCCATAACTTGATTAAAGTTTCATCGACATTCTTTATGTCTGTTATCATTTGTTGACAGAATTCTAATCGCAAATCGTAATCGTTTTCCTTGGGTTGTTGCACTAGCTGCAGCTTGTATGGATGAAATTGCCACTACGTTATTCAAATAATCGTGTTATTGTGTGTCACCCTGTTGGAAGTAATTTAATTGAACGATGAAAATTTTCCATCTACCCGGGATATAAGGGGGACATTCCCCCTTGGAAATTTTTCTTGGATTCTTGGAAAAAAATATGTTGTTCTACTATTTTCCTCGAGATTATTTTCTTTTAAATAATTTTGTTTTAGTTCACTCAAGAGCAAATGTTTAATAATAGCTCTTTGTAAAAGATGTAGCAGTTGCTTTTTATTATTAATGTACACTTAAAGTGCCATTAACCAAAATATTTTCGACCATAATTTGTTTTTCTCTTTAATACAAAATTTTTTAAAAAAATAATTTAATACAATAAACTATATCGAATCTGGAAGGTCAGGAACAAAAGTAGTATACTAACACGTTCCAAAATGCATATAATAATTGTGTGTTCAAGATGTTACGTCGGTTTATGTATTGGAGACACACCCATACAATGTGATAATTTGATCTCGTGATAATTTGATTATTTTACTTATGTTTATTATTGATTATGATATGTAATTATTAATAATTATCCAATAGTTATATTTTCTCATTTCATTATTAATGACTTTATAAATAGAAAAAAAGTTCTATAAATGTATGAAAATAATGTTTGGTAATCGAAATAAAATATTTTCTTTTATTTTAGTCGTAAGGGACTCGAGACAACTTTCCAGATGTTGACCCTATTAAAGCAATAAGGTCGAAGCAGATTATACGTATAAGAGAGAGAGACTAACAAAACTCCAACATTCGGCATAATTAGAGGAAAAGTATTAAAATAACTACCAAGTTCCTAACGCATTTCTTTGAACTTTTCCTCTTTTCCTTTTCAATTGAAAATAGACCATATTATAATAAACGAAATAAAAGCAATTACTTTACCAACAGTTAAATTCTTAACAACTGTAAGGAATTTTGGAAAAATAATAGTAATTAGAACGAAATTTTAATTTAATTCATGGTTTGATTTATCAAAATTAAGAGAAAAAAGGTTATATTTTAGATACATTTTTAAAACTATAAAGAATAGTAAACCTTATTTAGCACATTTTTATTTTATATTTCCCTAAATAATAAAAAAACAATTTGCGAAAAATGACATATTAACCTTGTGACAGTTATTTATTTTTGATTGATTACGATTATATAAATTCGATTTTTTTTCTTATGAGAAATTGAAAATCACATGTTAAAAATTTAATTAAATTGTTTATAATTATAACCATAAAAAGTACAAAATGTTTTGTTTTTTAATGTGATGGCAAATTTTCATTTAAAATATTTTTAAATTGTTATATAATTAGCAGAATACGTTATAGTTGTATAATTATATTATTTTATTATTGTTATATTATTATAAGGCGACTCATAGCCGACTGGCTTGAGTAGTCGTCCGCAAAATTTGGGGTCCTGGGTTCAAACCCTGGCACTTCCAAATATTTGCAGACATCAAAATGAATTACTTGTCAATAGGCAACAGTTCCGAACAAGTGACTGCAACGACGTGGTGATTTGCTGAATGTCCGATTTGGATAGATTGCAAATATCGTTGCAAATAGACCAAAAAATAATATTATTATATATAAACAAAAACTTGTTTCTCGTATTTTTTAGGTCCGTATCAGCCGATATGTTTACCAAAATTATATATATAATAATAAAAAATAATTCAGTAAAAAGCGTACGCAATGGATAGTAGGGTAATATGTTTATGGTAGTATAATGTTGATGTAGAAAGAGACTTTTATTCTCTAGAAACAATATATCAAACAAATCTAATAAGTCTGAGTTGTAATATTATATACGTTTTATATATTATAAGTATATAATAAAAAGTTTATATATATAAGTTTTAATTCACAGGAAAATTGAAATTATACATATAACTAACAAAAACATATATCCTCAGAATATAAATTTCACCCTCTCTTTTGTTTCATGATTACGGCAATATTTCTGAACTTGGGTCCTTAACAGCCTTCACTACATCCGGTAAATGCCGGAAGAATCAGTCAGCGGTAGGATTCGAACTGGCACTATTTCGCACTAGATTTTTGGGATGAAGGACTCTTAACCACTCGGCCAAGAATTACCCTGATCTCTAGCTTTAAGTATCTCATAATAATCTTCTATGAATATCTAATGTAGCTACAGTCTACAGACCGGGGACCCGTGGGCTCGATTTGCGATCCCCGATTAAAAGACAACACAGGATTTTATAATCATAACAGTCATCAAGGTATTAGTTAGTAATGGGAAACGGTTCCAAATAAGTATCTGCAACGATGGGTGATTTGATAAATGTCCAAATGGACAGATTGTAAATATCGTTGCATAATATATATATATAAGGCTATCGGTCCTGCAATTTTTTAAAATTTTGTATCAAAAAATAATTTTCTGTGAAAAGTTTTAAAACAAGGTTTTTAGTTTTATTAATTTATATAATTTATATAATTTATATAATTTATATAATTTGGCGAATTAAATTATTTTATAAAAAAACAATATTTAGTTATTTTTTTGTACAAATAGAGATGTTATTATTTATTGTAATATATCAACTTGTTTATTCTTGCAAATGAATTATTAAGTAATATTTACACGAGTGAGATGTTTTTTTTATTCAGTTATTTTTCTAATTTGTTCCATTATTATTGTTGTTATATGCATATCTTTTATCTTCATCTGTTTATGATTGTTGAAATAATTATTATTATTTCTCATGTTCGTTTAGAAATTAATAAAAAATATTATTTATATTATTTGTTTTAGTATTTGTAACAAATATGATGATTATTATTAGTAAGTAATAAATTTGTTTACAGAAAATTCATAAACATTTCTTTTCGCTGGAAATAACAATTATTTGAAACGATTCATTATTTTTTTACAAGTAAATTATTACTAGTGTAATGTTAAATGATGTTATATAATAGTTCAGCTTACCTTGGAATATAATTTTGGATCCGGAAACAAATTGAAAGCCGTACTTTCCGTAGAAGTTCCACTCTTCTGCAATTTGTGGTTCCAGAACGTCTGGAATTGGGGTATTTCCAGCGTTTCCGCAATTGACTGGACGATATCATTTGTTTTTGAAGAAACGGGACCGAATATAGCAGACAGTCCGTTCTCGACCATTTCACAGACTGCAACTCGTAAAACATCAACAGAATTCATAAATTAATAAATGTCCATTATTTACAAAATTGTCGAACTGTGTGTGATTACCCATGGAAACCAAATAAATAAATGAGAATCCGAATGCACAATTAGATTCTTCGAAACAAATGGATTTAAACGCATCAGATAATTATTTACGATTAGCGTTATTGGGGATCATCTATTTAATGCAACCCCGAGGGACACATTTCAATGCGCATTTGACAAGTAAATGCACTGCAAATGTGGAAAATATCAATATATGTTTTTTTATGGAATGCAGGGTATTTTAATTAACTAACATTTCGAATGGAAAATGCATACTTTAAATTAAAATTAATACTTGTAATTTTTTCTGAAACATGAAAAATTGAAATTAACTGAGTCGAGTTATTTCCACGTAAATATTTAACATATATTTTAGCATCGCACAATTTAATGAACTGAGCTATTTCCAACTGAAATTGTATTAATTTTAGTTATGAATAATTTAAATCGCAGTGAATTAATTAAAGCGTTCGCTGTTTGAACTGGTGACGCCGAAATTTGTAACGCGCCTTTTTAATTATCTTCAACGCTCGACGAAAAAAATAGTGCATTGCATACATTAAAAAAAAATCGGGCCCGGTTAAATTTCCAGTAAATATTGATGATAGCTCATAATACACCATATGTGCATTCAGTTCAGCAATTCTCAACGGGCATGAATATTCGACACGGACGGCCAATATAACAGGAAAGGCGACTGAGCACAAAATACGTTCCATTCGAAAAAGCAATTCAAAAATGTATATCAAATTGGATTAGTTTATTAGAATATAACACAAAAGCTTGCACTTTCTGCTATTTATTACCCATTTGTCCGGTTTTAAATCCGTCGGTTTCCGGGACGTAGCGCACTACCGGATTCAACGTGTAGTCTTTATTGAACATATTAAATCTGTTGACGGCAAATCGAAATGCGATTTCTGCTTCGGAATACTCATTGTCGAAGAGAGCACCTGGAATTTGATTAGAGAAGCAATATAGGATGATTCCAAACACACGCGTTTTTTAATCAAATCCGGCTACGCTTTAGAATTTTGGTCTTTTACCTATATTCACTATTTTCAGTGACTGCACAGGATTATTGGATATTACTGCCACTGCACTGCATACTAAATATAATCGATGCAATAAGCCCATACTTCTTAGATATGAATAAGTTGTTGTACATGAAAATACGATGGACAAGGAACGTATATGCAGCAATCGTAGAGGTTGGTACTGATGTGTATTCAGGTCTGGATTTTCAGTGACAAAAATAACTTAACGGCATTCGCCTGTTTCAAGGGGCTATACTCAATACACAACTTGATATATATTTATAACTTCTGGATATTTAATGTTATTATAGTGTTATATAATATAATATAATTTAAATAGTATATAATTTAAAATATAAATATTTGAGCTAAAATCATTTTTAGTTTTCGTTATATTTTTATTTATTTACACCTTCATCTGAAAAACTTTATTAAAACACTAAAATAAATATGATCTGAATATTCAATTATTATTATATAGATAAATAGATAACAAAATCTGCATTAATGGAAGATGATGATACAAAATTGTGTAACCTGGAAAACCACAACAGCAGTTGGCTCTGGTTACAGTGACATATGAAAAGGTAATTATAATCAATTTTTGTATTTTTTAATTGTAATAAGTTTTATTTATCGTTATTGCTTATTTCAGCAATTCACGGCAGCAATCAAATCATTGAAACACAAAAAAATATAGCATTGATGTATACCATTTTGCTCAATTTGTGGCTAATTAATATACATTGCGTTGGTGCATAATTTTCAGTTTTTATATAAGTGTTTTCTTTTTGTTAATAAACATTGCTGTGTATTTCTGTCTTCCAAGCAGTTACTAAAGTAGACGGTGACTATGCCCCGGAATAATCATATAAAAATGATATTGTATAATATTTATGTTTCTATTTCCATAATAAGTATTGATAAAAAACGCCTGTTAATTATGCATCGATTCAATAGTTAATAATAATATTTATTCGTAATTATTATTTTTATATAACGTATGTTTTTATTTACAATCTATTAACAAAATATTCTGTAAATGGTTTAACAGTTGACAAATGACAAATTAATATTGGATAGTGCCCAGTGGCGATTTTCGCTTATTAGATGTTATATCTTCTTGGTAGATCTAATAAATTACATCGGCTCAGTCGGTTAGTTGTTGAGCTATCATCAAGTATATTGATAGATACGTCATTTGGATGTTTAACGGCTTCCTCCTCTGTTTCGATTTTAAGATCTTCGTGTATTATCTTATTGGTAATGTACTATGGTACTCCTATAATTCTTCTTTTCGACTGGTATCTTTGTATAATAACTATATTAGACTTACTAGAGCTTCCCAACATCTATATTCCATAAGTCCAGACTGACTTTAAAATTACCTTATAAATCAATAGCTTGTTTTCTTTTGAAATTGGTGAGTCTTCTCGTAATAGTCAATACAGCTTCCTGAACTTAATTTCAAGTTGTTCTCTTATTGCTTGGATGTGGTCTTTTCAAGTCAATCTACGTGTACGATTGTATGGGAAGTTGTTAGAGGAATAATAAAACATTTACATTATTTTATTTTTTTTAAGTCGATATAATCTTATATTTATTATTAATAATAATTACATTTATTGCAACATAAACTACAAACAAATATAAACTCAATAAAATAATAATAAATAAATGCAAAGAAATTTAAAATTATAGGGACTATAGGTCATTCGGCCCATTTATTATTATTGTCAAGAATTTAATTAAATTGTTATATAATTATGAAAAGTATTATTACTTCCTTATTAGGTAAGCTAATATTAGTCGTCGTATATTTATACAATAAAAATAATAATAAAATAAGTAAGAAAAACATTTTTTTATCAACTTTTACATAATAGTTTGAAATATTAAGCGACATAAGCAAAAACCTTAGAGTTTACGTAGTTCGAACTATACTCGTCGACAGGCTTTTTAAGATTTTCGGGTCACACCGGTCATCGAAAGTTGTGTGGATTATTAGTACAAAGGGTAACAGAAAGATAGAAATAGAGCTTTGATGATTAAAAACAAGATTGTCGATAAAAAAATATATGCAATTTATTTTGTTTATTACTAAATTACCATTTAATGAAAAAAAAAGTACTTTGAGAACAGAGAATGTGCACAGTGGCAACACTGTACGATATATAGGAAGCATAGTTTTGGTTTGTGTGGAAAAACTAAAAAACACATAAGAATAGTGACTAAATAGAACATGTACGTTGTTTTCTTTGTATGCTGTTATTTTGCTGTTTTGTTCTTACTCATTTTCAAGTAGCCGTTTATGGGCAATAATGGCCATGTCACTGTTGCAACACTGTACATCTGGCAGTCACCTGGAAAAACTAAGTTTGTTCATACAAATAGAGGAAAAAAAAATCCCCAGAAAACATAATAGATACTTTATAATTCACATTGCTAACTGATCTTAACCCTTAAACAATGGCTTTCACAAAATAATGCCAATTCCCGCAACTAAAAACTAAAGAAACATTTTGGCGCCACAAAAAACAAACTTTTGCGCATGTTCTCGATTTTCTTTTGTCGTTTAGGAGGCGTCTTAAGGTTTGTTGTGAGTCATTTTTCCTTAGTTTGAGTCAGATGCTTGGGTTAGGATGTCGATTTTCAATTATATTTATCTGTGCAAACTCGTGCATCATGCGTAACACAAGGTATCGTATTATATCGAAGTATATTTTTATAAAGAATTGTTAGTCTTACCGAATTATAATTATCTAATCATTTCACTTAAAAAATTGAGGTTATGTTTATGATTATATAATTGTGAATATTGATACTATGAAGATCATCTGTACGTCAAAGAAGTGTTGTCCTTTATTTAACTTGTTTAATTAATTAAAAATATGAGTATTAACTAATATTAATGTTTATTAGTCAGAAACGCGGCGTAAGGATTATCTTGTTTTTGTTCAACTAAACTTCAATATATAACAACATATTAAGTAAATAACGTTAGGGCACTGTGATGAGCAAAGTCTATCAATTAATTATTTGTTAATAATAGTAAGTTAGTGTACATACCAACTTTAGTTCAAGATAGTCTACTTTGGTTTGACCATTTAACGTAATTGCATGGCAGGTTACAATTGATGAACAATTAAATTCTCATTAATTTTTCTAACTCGTTAAAATATAATTAATCTATATAAATCCACGTTAGGCAAATTATACAAGTCTAAATGAAATGTACCATTAACTTTAAATATTCAAAAAATTAATGAACAGAGTCGGGTCCCGGGTCCCAAAATTTTCGGGTTCAAAACGTGGTATGTCCAAATATTAGCAGCCATCAAAATGAATTAGTTGTCGATTTGCAATGGTTCAGAACAAGTCTCTGCAAATATCGTTACAAAAAGACAAAAACAAAACAAAAATGTATCCACGTTAGATGCAGTTATTAAAAAAATCATAATAATTCAAAAATAGTATATAATAACATAAACTCTGTTCATTCATTTTTTGAATATTTAAAGTTAATGGTACATTTTATTTAGACTTGTATAATTTGTTGATTTATATAAACTTTAGAAAGGTAAAATCCATACCGTGTGAGACTTAATTCCGGGGATTATATCTGTTATTGCATATAATTCATGTTTGAGTAATGCATAGTTGTATGTATAAACCACTTGTCAATTGCTATGACAGCGTATTATTTGCGTATTTTACGACTCTTAATACTAGGATTTGGATGGATCACCATTATTCATACAGTTCAGAAATACTTTAATTCAATTTGGACATAGCAACTGTTCACCACATTCATATTATTAATTTAATTAATTATTTAAATTATAAATCCAAGCAAAGTCATCACTAGATATACAGATTCAATTGTAGTTCCTCCTGGTTTGGACGGATCGCAACGTTTGTTAATGTGCAAAATAAAGTTTCGAACTAACTGGCAATCACTTCAGGATCTCTCAGAATTGAATTTGCCACGATAGGAACTCTATCTCCGATGGAGAAAGAGAGAGGATAACTACATCGAAGCCAGGGCGTTTTATTGATTATGCAAACGGTCATTCGTTAACTGACTTAACTAAACATACGTAGCTGGAAGTGCGATTCGGTTTCTCCGCTTCTCTCCTCCTTTCATTACGGTTGTTTTTTCTTTTCTTTTTTTTTGTTCGTGCCTCTCCTTCGTCGGTTACATCCAATAGCATTGTTTTCGTCGACCCTTGCCATCACCCGGGACTTTGTTGTTTTCCGGTAATTGAATTCCCCACTCGTATTCCTCCAGACACACGTTCTCGCTCTACGTTTATTATTATTTCGTTTTGCTCTTCTTGCCTTTTTTTGTCTTTTTAAATTTGAACAATTCCCAACGTTCATTTCCATTCTAATCTCAAAATGGTCGAAGCAGCACCCCCTCAATATTTTATACCTTTCATTTACATACCTTTAATTAAGGTCCCATAAAATGCACGATTTAACTTTGATTTAGTTTTAAACTATTTATAAAATTTACTATATTTCATTACTCAAACTCTCTGTATAAGTTTTTAAAAATTCAACAAATTGCATTTATTAACATTGATTCTTCCATCCATTAATATTTTGAGTTAGTAATTTTATTAATTTCTTCAATAAATTCCTTAACAATTAGGAATGAGACAAATAAAATCATCAATATATATATTTGATTTGATGAATTTCTTTGAATAAACAATATTTTTCGGCATTTTCATATTCCACATTAATTTATATGAAAATTTGTTTTACATTACGAATGATCTTTATGTGAGGTTGCACATATCTGTTACAGAGGGCAATAATAATAATATATTAACAAATATTATTCATTTGTTTTGAAGATGATTATTATTGACAATGGACTGTTAGGTTTTTATAACAATATTTTTGTGATGCATTAAAAAAAAATGTTCAGATTATGGATGGTCTATTTATAATATCAATATGCTCTTGCTTTTGTTTCACATGAGGTCAATGCTTCTACACGCCCGAGGCTTTATTTGCCGTTGTTAAAACGTAGGATTAATTAACGATTCGGTGACCAGGTTGAAAAGCAAAGGGATTTGAAGGAATTTGTATACAGAGTATAATGGAAAATACGGGAGCAAAACAGCGTGCAAAAGTTTTACTGGTACCATTTTCAGTTTCAGTCAATACGCAAAACAGTACTGGAACATTTATTTTTCTATTCGGTAAAATATAAAAAAGTCAAACGTGACGTGTAATAATATTTGTATGATAGTAACATATACATAATCTAACTTAGTTCTGTTTTGTGTATATATAAAAGTGATAGTCGATTAAAAAAAAATCATTATTTTTTTTTCTAGAACCCATATGGGAACCAAAATTAGTAAAAAAAATAGTTGGCAAGGATCAGATCGTACTTACAGATGGAGCCAACCAAAGTTTCTCAAAGCATCGAATCTATATTCACGAGGTTTAAAAGGTTTTTAGTTTGTAAAAGATGCAGGAAGGATACTGTTAGTGTTACATTTGTTTGTTCGCACCAAGCATGTAGAAAGTGTGCCACAAAACTAGAAAAATGTCACATTTGTAAAGGAGCTATTTCACTTAAAATAAATACATACTCATAATTTTTCAAGTTTTCTTATAAAATAAAGTAATAACTATGTCTATAATACAACATTCTAAATATTTTTTCAAATTATTGTCTATATATAAATAGATGGTTTGAGAAATACCGACATAATATATACAATAAAGAAATAAATTATCTTATTATTATGTGTTATTTATTTTAAATGAAACATAAGCTGTAAATTAATTAAAATTATAAGTTTAAATATTTTAATTATATATTATATTAATATCGAACATATCCAAATGCTAGTACAATGCAGACTTTAAAAATATTATACAGGCATTTGAAATAAAAATATGTAAATAAAAGGTATTCAGAATATATCGAGGTTAAGTTCATTAATCTGCTTAGTCCTACCCTTACGCTCATAGACACGTACTTATAGCACTCCTCCAAAACATGTTATATGGTTAATAGGATTCGACAAGTCTCATACATCGCATTATCATTACCTCTAAATATATTCGATTGACTCAGGTATGTGTCCCAGTAACCTGATCAGGACTACTTTTTTTAGTGTCTTAGGAAATTCCATGCATAGATGGCAAGTCACAAGTCTGATGGATCAACGGTCCCCATCCTATGTGTGACGTAGACTTAATTGTATTCAGTGAGTTCAAGAAATAAGTTACATTAGGTGAGCATTGAAATGAACTTTCTGTCGAATATTTTTTTAAATTTAATATTTATAATATTTATATATCATTTTTTATATGTTTTACCAATTTAAAGAATTATTTAAATTAATAAATAAATTGCATTCATTTCCAGTTTTGTTGTCTCTTAGAATTATTAAATCCTTTTATAACCCTTCATCCTTTGACTGAAAAAACATATAAAAAACTGTATTAACAGATTGGACTAACAAACAAAACGACAACGACCTTAAAAGTAAGTATAACTATTAATAAAGAATGTTTAAACCAATGGAATTCAAGACGAAGTAATAATTGTAGGAGTGAAACAGAATTAAGAAATCCCTCGATGGTATATATTGGAGTCTTGTCAAAAAGATACCAAATTTAAAAACGTTTGCTTTAGAATACGACCTTCTGATGAGAAAGGTTAATTTGGTATACATTGTATCAGTATTCGGTCCAAATATCAGGAACTTACGACTTTAATCACGACTCGGGCTTTCCTCAACTATCCTTTAGATATTTCGCCCGACTCACACACCATGAGTTTCTGGATAATTTCTCTTCTTCAAATACAATACCTTTAAAATCCTTTCTCCTTGATAATTTCATTTAGGTTCATTCGATTAGGTTTTCCTGTAAGAATAAACAAAACAATTTTCTATTAGAACCACGAATTCAACTTACAATTTGGTTTATAGATTTAACAATAATAATGATACGTTTCTCTAGATGTATTAAACGAAATTATGACCAGTAGTAACAAATGTCTTATATTTACATTATATTTTTTTCGTACATAAAAAAAAGTACTTGCAATTATATTATATATACAAATTAATATTGTTGCGATGTATAATTTATACTTGAATTTATAAGAGGAAGCGTGTATAGTTTTCAAAGTACTTCTGCTATGAATATTTACAATTAAACAACGTGGTATTAAATATTAAGTTCCATCACCGCCGAAAGCCAGACCCTTTAAATGCTGATCCTAATTTGAAAACCACCCTTCCATCCTCAAACGACATGTATGCTTTGAATACAAACCAGAACAGCGAGTAAACAAGTACTTGAAAAACTTCTATTAGTTATCAAATAACTGCTGTTTGAACCATTTTCACATGGTAAATAAAACACTTATATCAACATAGTAACCACATTTTATCCAACTGTTAGTTTTTTTTTTCAGGTTTTTTTTTATTCAAATATTGCACTTATACAATTAATGTAAATGCTTTTTTATTGTACGTTATATTTGCATTTAATATATTTTTTGTTTTACATGAATATGGAAAGGTACATTTGTATGGTTCTATAACTAACAATTTTTCTATTAAAATAATATAAAAACATAAATACACTCGGTCCTCTATTTATGCGTACTATTTTTACGTACGGTTCTTATTTCAAGAAGCATTTTTTTTAATAACTATTTTAGGCCATGTTGACACGTTAAAATTCTCAAGAATCTAACCAAACGTCTACAGTTTTAGCTGCAATAATTTCTTTAGCATATGAAATTGGTGGGGAAGGTTTTGAAACATATTCCCAAAACGATTTAGACGAATTACTTGAGGATAATATCATGAATGTCAATGATAGCAATGGTATAACTCTTGATATCGTTGAAGAACAAGAAAACGAAAATGAATCGGAAAAAGATGAAACTCCACTCACACTCACTGCAAGTGTAATTCGAGAAGGTCTTCAACTTTCTAAAGCAAAGCCATCCTAAAGTTTAATCACTGATTATATTGTCAAAGGTAAAAAGTCAACATGCAAAGTTGAGACTAATTTTACTTGTGAAGAATTATTATTTTCAGGAGATAGATCTGATGTGCTGACTACCTTTTATAGTGATGAATTGATTTCGAACCAGTTCGCAAATTAGGCCGAACACTCTCATATAACGACGATAATGCTAAAGAAAAAAAATGTGAAGAAAGATTAACTTTAATAAAAAAAATGTATTTTTTTTGTAAAATTTTTCCGTATAAATTTAGAAGCAATATGTTAAGATTAAATTTTTCTGAAATTTAATAAACTTGTCTATGATTGTTAACGTTTTTATAAAATTGTGAATAAACATTTCAGAAAGAATATTGTAAGACTAATTATTTTTATGAAATTTAATGTTATAACTCATATTATAACTCATTGATTTAGTTTTGTACGTGCGTCTAGTCTTTTTTGTGCAATTTATTTTTATGCGTTTTCCTGTGGAACGTATCTACCACATAAAAAGAGAACCAAATGTATGTAACTTCAATATTATCCATCAAAAATAATAATAGTTGGTAAAAATCATGTTATTTAAGACTAAATTATACTATTTTTTTGGGAAAATAGAAAGATAATGACAGGAAAAACTTATGGAGTCTTTGATATAATTTGGACAAATAAAGATGTTGAAATAATCGATAAATTATTATATTAATTATTACAATTAAAAATAAAATAATAAAATTACTGATGACAATTTTATTATTTATCGTTTATTTTATATTAAAGGTAAGTTCAAAACACTATATTTTTACTCAATTTAAAGTTCAATTACTCTGACTAATCAAAAATAACAAAGAAACCAATCGAAAGTTAATATTTTTTTTTATTCACCCCTCCTAATTTATTTTTTTAATGTTTGGGCCTTATTTCTGTATCTTATGATTTTTTTAAAATTTTGTCAGGTTCGATAGCTTTGAATATGCAGGTACTATTTAGTATATAATTTTCTTATATGTTAGTTTTGCATTATCATGCCAGAGTCTTTAGATTGTCCAGGTGCCTTTGCTCGCATTCAATCACGAGAGCTCTCGTCTTTAATAAAATGCTGTCTGTTCTCTTCGACAGACTGCACCAAGTTCTTGTTTAAACTTAGAACTTTATTTTTGTACAAGTGCACGTTGCCTCGACTCTTTTCCAAGTTTTCGATTAACTTGTCTATGTAGGCGAATTTATCGATCTCATCTACACAGATTTTATCAATTTTTACATTAAAATATTCAAAATCTAACCTTTTTTTTGCATGTCTGGGCTTTCGTTTTACAGTCGATATTCCTCAAATTGTCATTTTTTTGATTTGTTGATCGCAACTGCGAAATGAATATCGTCTCTGGTACTGAGTATTGGTGTTGGCATGGTCTCTTGAATATTTCTTTTTCCTTCTCCAAATTCATTATGATAGTTTTATTTAATTCGGATATGGAAATGTCTACGGACTTTACAAACTCCTGTTCACAATAGTTGTCCATGATGTCAACTTTTAATTTGAGATGTTAATTGTAAGATGTTGTCACTTTTCTTGGCAAGAGAAGACTGATGGTTAAGAGAAGGTTAGGGAAGGGAGTTTTTCCTGCCCTCTACGGTTTTTCTGGATACCTGAATCCGTCTCTAAAACTACAAAGACATTTTTTTTTTAAACTTTTGTACGATTTACGAAGAAAAATATTTTACAATTGAAATAGGTAGAAATACCTTTGTATTTCGTAGAAATACCTTTGGAGAATTGTAGTCGGGTGAGGATATAAATACGATACAGAGAACCTTATTGCTTGACGGACGAGAGACGAAAGAGGTTCGTACTGACCGGCGGGTGCGAAACAAGAGAGAATGTTTATTCCGGGTTTGTCACTGTTATATGTTTCTGGGGGGTCGTAAAACTTAACCCTCTTATGTCCTTATACAAAACATCTGTGGTTGGACATGAGCGTCACATACCATCACGTATGTATTCTACAGGCAAGAGTTTAAAAAATGTTCGGTGCCGTGCTTAAACATGCGCCGTGCCGGGTTTAAAAATACTACTTCTTTAGTATGGAAGAGAATACAATCTCATCAATAAATAATTCTATGGACTCGCAATCAGGAATCACATCATCTGAGGTAAACAGATTTTGGCTCTCGAATTTTCGATTAAAATTTTAAAAATATAATCTTTACCTGCACTTACGGACTTCCTTTCTATGTATGCTTATGGTTTTCATCTTCTCATTCAGCGCATCCTTTATATTATACTCCGAATTGTTTAAGGTCTCCAACGGTACTGGGTATTTTTTCAATAATTCCTTGCATTTCGCCAATATTTTTCGAAAGATTTGTTAAATTCGTATAAAGTTTTTAACAGATTTCAATGTTGGCATATTCATACCTGTACATTTGTTAATCTTTATCTTCTTAGCAACTGATTTTACATTTCTTGGATTTGTTGGCAAAATTCTTAAGAGTAAAGAGAGTTGGGAGACCATATCCGAGTATGTGTCGGATGTGCTCTCGACTAAAGAAGAAGATGAACGGAGACTGCAACGAGCCAATCAAGATAGTGGCAGTGGAGGCCAGCACGGATACAAGTTAAATAATAAAATTGTCAGAGAGCAAAGACAATCAGCATTGCAGTGGAGTACTAAGAAATTGGACCTGGATATTGATGAAGAAGGGGAGAGGTTTTAGTCAGTACCATGACCCCACATGTCGTCCCTATGTAAGGTTTCCTCTCCTCTACAAAAAAAATATAATTTTGGGGAGTTGAACTAGAACTTAGAAATAAAGACGCTGGAAGAGGTTGTCAAAGGCATCTCCATAATATATACTGAGACGTATTGATTCACATGAAAATGTGTTGGTCACGTTTCTTCTGGACAAAAGTCGCTAAAAGATTTTTCTTTACTATTTCAATAATCAACTAACCAAAAAAATCTTCTAACACTCTACGTTCATAAGAACTTAACATTGGTTAACCAATTTGTCATGCAGACAACAATCGGACGTGTGATCAAAAAAGAAATGATTCTGTGTTAATTTCTTAAAATAAAAAAAAGTTTTCTTTGAAGTGTGAAGCTCATGTCAGCCCACACGGGCGAAACAGATGTTTACGATATACTTCCTTATCACAAACATCGGCTTAAGTTTATAACCCCCAGAAACGTATAAAAGAGACAACTCGGATGAACCAGCCTCTTTCATCTCTCACCCATCAAGCAGTAAGGTTCTCGCTATCGTATTTGTATTATAAATGTCTTTGTTCTTTTTGTCCACACTCTGTACCATCTGTATAAATATACGACTATATATATTTTGTGTATTGACCGAATAATTTTCTGTGAATCTACATCTTCCTCACACTGTCAACGAATCTCCAGAGTGGTGACCTCGACGAGATTCTATTCGACAAATAAAATGGAGAACGCCCAGATGTCCATGTTCGTGTGCCCTGCGTTTATGCCATGAGATGTAGAAGCGTGGTTTTCCTTAGTGGAATTTAGTTTCGAATCGGCCATCATAACAAAAGACGACCTCAAGTTTTCGTACGTTGCGAAAAGCAAGGATCAAGAACACCAGCGTATTATAGCGGACATCTTCAACTGTACAAGAGGATTTCCAAAGAACCCTGTGGCTGGGACGCCTACCATACAACATACGCGCTATCCTAGCGGCGAAAGCAAACCTACCTTTGGACCAAATGGCCAAATCAGCAGATGCCATCGCCGAACAGTCAACGCGACCCCAGACAACCCCGGCAATAGTAGCAGAAGTGTCTACACTAGCAGACTTAGTAAAGATAGTCAGTGACATGAGGACGAGGATGGACGCACGTGATGAAAGAGAGAGAAACGAGCTGTCCGAAGTAAGCAGCCGAGAGGTCGAAACTTCCGTCACAGATCACCATCGCGACAACGACGATGAAGTACAAGCCGAGACGGACGCAGAGAGTGGTGTTGGTACCACGAAAATTTCGGATCGTCCGCGTACAAGTGCAGAGCCCCGTGCAGCTTCTAGGCGGGAAA